>MU780480.1:217106-250198 GCA_026770625.1 Nicotiana glauca | reverse complement strand
GTCTTTCAGTTGTTTATTCACGTTTAGTAATTCCTTGTTTCTTATCTTTGATCATATAGACTAATTCATATAATTGAGTTCGGCCAAAGGCCACAATTGTGGACCTTGAAGAGTGCCTAACATCTTCTCTTTGAGGTAAATTTTGAGCCCTTACCCGATCTTTGGTGAAGTTGACTAGTTAAAACAGAGTTATTTGCAAATAGGTGCCCTAACGCGCCTTAATCTGTTAGGCGGCGACTCTCTCTTTTAAAAAGCTTCCTCAAAGAGTTGTCACGTGTCGAAATCCGATTTGGCGAGAAAAAGTGGTGCGATACGTGGTGCCTGAAAAGTCTATGGAAGTGCACCCCTCCTAAGTCTAGGGCAAATCCTCACCACATGGTGAGTGTTGCACACTTAAAACAACCTCGCTGCTAATGTGGCTTTGGGAACTGTGCGGTACGGGTACCCTGAGACCCATGAACACCTGAAACACTAGGGGAAGCCTTAAAATCAAACTGAACTGACTGACCCACAAAACCTCTACTATGTCATACCTTGCCTCCAAATAAGGACCAGTGGATCTCTCCAGTCTATGAGGTCTCCTCGCCTCCATGTACTCTCTGTCAAAACTTCATCTGCTCTCTCTCTCCTGGACCTACCTGTCCTCTACCCGAAGAGTGATCCCTACTACCTGCTGAAATGGGACCACAGTCTATGTCACGATAACACCTGGAACCTGACCAACGTGAACTCATTGCTCTGGAGTGTGGGCAGGGGGAGTCTGGGTCCCTTCCCTAGTCTGTAAAGTAGTTGGTACAACCGGAATCAACTCTACCTGAACCAATGTACCAAACATGCTTAGGAACTATACTAAGGTCTACGGAAGTGATATGGAAGTAGTAGTAGGGCATCTCGAGGGCCTGCGCTCTGACTAGAGCTACTGGTGGCTCCTCTATGGTAGCTCGCTCGAATGCTCTAGCTGCACCACCTATGCATCCTCGGACTCTACCCCGGCCCCGGCCCCGGCCCCGACCCCGGCCGCTGGCGGCTCTAGTAGAGGACACGGGATCCTGGTAATCTCCGACTGCATGTGTCCTCACCATCTTGATAGAATAGAAGAAGATGTTTAGAATTTCGAAGTCTAATTTTGCACGACAAAGAATCAAATTAAGTGAAATTTCCTAACATTTCCATAGCCTCCCGAAGATAAGTGCAGACGGTTACGTACCAATCCGCGAGACTCTAATAGACCGGCTAGTGACTCACAATTCCTATGAACCTAGAGCTTTGATACCAACTTGTCACGACCCACGTTCTCCCTCTGTGAACCGTCGTGACGGCACCTAGTCTCCACAACTAGGTAAGCCTAACATTTTGCAGAATTGAGATGAAAAGATGAAAACTAACAAATTAACAAGTAAATTATACAATAATCACTCTCAAACTGTACGTAAACTCTCCCAAAACCCGGGATATCATAAGTCACAAACTACAGAAAGAAAACAGTATTTCTATACACAGAATCTAACAAAAAGGAAATATAAGGAATCTTTGACAAGGGGAAGAGTAGATATGGACTTTGAGATCTGCGGACGCGGCAGATATACCTTAAAGTATCTACTGCTGGCTCGATTCACTGATAATGCGGCTGATAAGCAGTACCTGAATCTGCACACGAAAAACATGTGCGGGCAAGGACATGAGTACACCACAATGGTACCCAGTAAGTGCCAAGCCTAACCTCGATTGAGTAGTGACGAAATCGGGTCAGGGACCTACTGGTATATATGTAATAAAATATAACAGAATAAAATAATGCAATAAGAATAAATACTAAAATTTAACAAGAATTCAAGCATGGAAGAACAACAGCTCAGAAGATAGAGATAACAACAGGGGATCTCCTAGGATAGTGTATGACTCTATGCACTAGTTGGTATTCTAACCAAATAAACCAAAGTTACCGAACCGATTAAATCAAAATAGAAAGGAGAAAAACCGAACCATACCGAATTTAATTAGGTACGACATTGCTATAGGATTTTACGAAACCGAATACCGAAAATACCGAATTGAAATGTCTAAATACCGTACCGTACCGACCGGCATACGCCCCTAGTAGGATCTACCGAAATATCGTTCCATAGTGCCAAAGTAAATATGCGGAATAGGGGGATCTACCAGAATATCGTTCCGTAGTCCCAAAATAAATATGCAGCTAAAATAATAGAAATACAACTACCACACGAAATCCTACAATTTAGACTAAGTACAAGTCAATGAAGAAGCGGGAAATTTACTAAGCATGCTGCACAGAGTTCAGATAAGCAATTAAGACATGTAGACATGTTGTTCTAAACTAAATAGGATAATTACATATGTTAGTGTAGCTCAGTTAAAGGAAAATAGATATTTTACTTAATGAAACAGAGTTTTTGCAACAAATAGCCCGTGTACGCACTCGTCATCTCACGTGCAAGGTGCTCATATATCAAAACAGTACCAAATCCCAAGGGAGCTTTCCCACACAAGATTAGGCAAGCCACTTACCTCGAAGAAAGCTCAATCAATCAGTCAGAATGCTTTTCCAAGAATATCCAACTCCGAATGGCTTAAATCTAGACAAAATCAATTACATAACATAAATATAGCTACAAGAAACTAATCTAGCTAAGTCAAGAAATTAGAAAAACTCCCAAAAATTCTCCCTAGGCCCACATCTCGGAATTGGGTAAAAGTCATAAAATATGAACACCATACACTCCCGAGTTCACTCGTACCGAAATTATCCAAATCCGAGGTCTAAATCCTACTCAAAACTCAAAAATTCAATTAGTATCTTTTCCCCCATTTTTCCAACTTTCTCACTCATAATCCTTGATTAAATGAAGTAATAGATTAATGAAATATAGCCAAACCCGAGTAAGGAATCGTTACCCAATAGATCTCATTAAAAACCTCTCAAAAATTTTCCTTCCACCAGTTCCAAATTGAATTTTGTGATATGAACTTCAAACCCTCAAAAATCCCTTTTTCTGCCCAGCGATTTCCACTTCTGTGTTCCCAGGACCATATCTACGACATGGACTTTGCATTTGCGAGTTTTTATTAAAATCCAAAGTCCGCACCTATGTGCCTTTGTCTGCATTTATTGTCACGCTTCTGTAGCCAATCGTCTGCTTTTGTGGAGCCTTAGGTCCTTCTCACCACCGCATCTACAACTACCCTTCCGCAGATGCGGCTCTGCTCCTGCAACTCCCTCGTCGCATCTACGACCCCTGGCCTTTATACCCAAACCTGTACCTGTGACTCCTTCCTTTCTTTTGAGAGGCCGTACCTACAGGCTTCCCGTCGTAGGTGCGAAAATACCAAAAATAACCAACTTCAGAATATGAACAAGTCCAAATGTCAACCCATTGAGCATCCAAAATACACCTGATGCCTCTGGCACCTTAACCAAGCATACCAACCAATCCTAAAATAGCATACAAACTTAGTTGAGCCCTCAAAACACATCAAACAACGTTAAAAACTCAAATCTTCCTCCAATCCAAACTTAATGAACTTGAAACATCCAAATTCGACAACCGATGCCGAAACCAACAAAACCATGTCCGATTGACCTCAAATTTTAGACACAAGTCATAATTCACACTATGGACCTACTCCAACTTTTAGGATTGGATTCCAACCCTGATATCTTAAATTCCACTAGCGGTTCGAATCTTCAAAAATTCAACTTTCACCATTTCAAACCTAAATAAGCTACAGACCTCCAAAATACAATCCGGACATGTCCCTAAGCCCAAAATTACTGAGTGGAGCTAACGAAATCGACAGAACCCCATTCGAGAGTCATCTTCACATAGTTCTGACTACAGTCCAATTTATAAGACTGAAGCTTGCATTTAGGGGACTAAGTGTCCCAAAACACTCCAAAACCCAAAATAAAACCTCCCGGCAAGTCACAATAGCAGAAAAAATGGGGGAAACAGTTAATAGGGGATCGAGGATCTAACTCTCAAAATGACCAGCCAGATCGTTACATTGCTAAATTAATTGTTGTTCACTAAGAGCTAGTAATCAAGATTTTGAATGTTCTTGGACCAGAATACAGCCAATTCAGTGATTCTATTCGAACACGTGATACTCCCATCTCTTATGAAGAACAATTTGAGAAACTTTTAGATCATGAAATCTTCTTACAACATGAAAAACAAAAGAAGAAGCAGACCAACTCCATTACTGCTCAAGCAGCACAACAAAACATTAGTTCAAACAACACCAAAAGCGATCAGCATTAGAATGGACCACAACCATGGAACGGACAACCACAATGGCGTGCACATAACCCACAATCTGCAAATTTACATCCTTACAAAAATGTGAACAATAATGTATATTTTCAGTAATGACGTCCCTCATCCCCATTCTATAATAAGTCGCATATTCAATGCCAACTATGTGGACGATTTGGTCATGCAGCCTCTATTTGTCGCTCAAAGTCTCATAACCACTTTGAAGCGAAAGCTTTATTTGCTTCCAGATCAAACTTAATCCAAGCACCATGGATTCTAGACACAAAAGTGTCTCACCATATCACTAACATCCCTCAAAACTAGGCTACTGCACAGGATCATACTGGACCAAAAGAGATTTCAATGGGTGATGGTAATGCCATTCAAATTACTCACACAGGAACTTAATCTCTTTTTACTCCTTCTTGATCTTTTCTCTATAAAATGTTTTATGTGATTCTTCTATTAAAAGGAATCATATTTCAGTTTCTAGATTGTGTTCTCCAAATAAGACCTCTATTGAATTTTTTCCGTCTTATTTTCTTGTTAAGGCATTGAATACGGGGGCACGTTGGTTCGCGGCCAGAATAGGAAGGACCTGTAGGAGTGGCTAACTTCAAATTTCTCATGCACATCATCAACCTTTGCATACTCGGCCACAACCACAAGACCTTCTCTCTCTCTATGTGGCATCATAGATTAGGACATCCCAATCTTTTTCTTTTGAATTACATATTACGTAGTCATCATCTTACTTTTTCCGATTTAGAAAAATTTACGTTTTGTAATTCTTGTTATTGCAATAAAAACCACAAATCTCCTTTTTCAACAAATTCTTTGAGCACTATGGGGCCCTTGTCCCGTTCGATCCGTCGATCAAGACTCTTATTATGTCATTTTTGTCAATCATTTTTCCATATATACATGGTTATACACCATAAAACACAAAAGTGATGTAGCAAAGATTTTACTGATTTCAAGCCTTTAGTAGAAAATTATTTTAATACCAAAATCCTGACTATTTACTCTGATGGTTGTGGAAAACATATTGATTTAAAATCTTCTCCATCTTTTAAAGGAATACAACAATTATTATCGCCACCTTACACCCCTCAACGTGTTGCCTTAGCTGAACGGAAACACCGTCATATATTTGAAACTGCTAGAACTTTATTACGTCAAGCTTCCCTACCCCAAAATTTATGGTCCTTTATATGTCATGCAACTGTATACCTTATAAATTGTTTTTTCTTACCAACTACTAACGTAAAATCCCCATATCAAATACTTTTTAGGAAAGATCCTTACTTTAATTTACTTCGACCTTTTGGATGTCTTTATTTCCTTGGCTTAAACCATATGCCAAAAATAAATTAGAGTCAAAATCAGTACCATGTGTTTATTTGGGTTTTTCTAATCTCTATTATAGTCATCAATCTTACGATTCTATTTCGTCAAAAGTCTATATCTCTCATGATGTAAGATCTATTGAAGAAGTTTTTCCCATCAAAACAATTTTTGCTCATCTCAAATATTCCAATTTAAATTTGCAATCCTCTCCTGTTTTGTGGCACAAAGTATATTCCAGTGATATCTCAAACAAATCTTCCCAATCCTATATTTTTAGTGATTCTTCTTTTATTTCTTTACTTCAAAATTCCAGCAACAAATCTACATTGAACACCACAATAGGTCCTCCTACTCAGGCCGCCATCGATGCACCCTCATAGTTGCCAAGTACATCTTTAAACCAGGAAAGTAATATCCCTTCAACTTCTTCTTCGCCACCTATATCTTCTGCTTTATATTCATCACCTGATAACTTTCCCCTAAATAATAGTGCTTGCACATAGGAAAAATTTGCAAAATAATATTTTCAAACCAAAAAAAAATTATAGACTACATGGCTACTATTTATAATGAAATTATTACTCCTAATTCAGTCTCACATGCAGTTAAGGACTCCCACTGGTATGCAGCTATGCAAGAAGAATTTTCTGCGTTACTCAAAAATCATACTTGGGACCTTGTTCCACCAATGCAAAATCAGAATTTTATAGGTAACAAATAGATTTTCCATGTCAAACATAAAGCAGATGGGAGTCTTTATCGATATAAAGCTAGATTAGTTGCCAAAGGCTTACCATAATGTCCAGGCATTGACTTTTCTTCCACCTTTAGCCCAGTCATCAAACCAACAATTGTTAGAGTTGTCTTGTCCATTGCAACGATGCATGGCTGGCCGCTCCACCATCTTGATGTTAATAATGCCTTTTTACAAGTACATCTAGATGAAGAAGTTTTCATGCAACAACCAAAGGGCTTCGAGCATCCTGACTATCCAAATCAGGTGTGTCGCCTTCGAAAGGCCATTTATGGGCTCAAACAAGCTCCTTGGGCATGGTACAACAAGCTAAGAAATTTCTTAGTTCAGTCAGGTTTTACCAAGGCTCATTTTGATAATTCTCTCTTTATTTATAAAAACTTGGATATTACTCTGTTTCTTCTTGTGTATATCGAGAATATTGTGATAATAGAGAATAACACTTAAGCACTCCAAAGTTTGATGGATGCCCTTGCTGCTCGATTCTCACTAAAAGATTTGGGTCCACTCAACTTCTTCCTTGGTGTTGAAGTACTTCCTTTGGTGATGGGTTTTCAACGTCTTCCCCTTATGTTTCTTGTATTTTAATGATCTAACAAACTTATTGTTAAAAACCAGATAGGTGTCTTGACTCACTTGATACACATTTCAAATGAGCGAAGTTTAGTTTGAACTCCAGCTAATGAACTACTACAAAGAGGAATACGAGAGAGACCTAATCCCTTCATGCTATCTGATAGAAGTACAAGTCAACAGTTGGAACGCAATTGCAGAGAGTTATTACCTGCTACTATTCAAGCGACATTGCAGCAGTCACTTCCCATTGAACTTATACTAAGAATTGACATCATCTTTGTCATGTCTTTGGCAGTATAATAACATGATGCAAGGCACAAGATATTCACTTGAGCATTTAGTGATATTCTCTGAAGCATAAAAGAGTCAATCCAGTATTGAAGTCACGAGTGTGTCCAGAACAAGAAAACAACTCTATTAAAGGATAAATTTCCCAATGAGTCTATGTACATTGGTAGTTAAGTTACAATCTAATTATTTGTTCTTTATTGTAACTCCTATCTTGCTTTCTCAGAAGTTCTGTTTTAGGAAACCCAAAAATCACAAACCATCTGAGTTTGTCTTGTGACTAGAGTTAGTCATAAGTTAAATCCTTTGTAACTAGTTAGTGACAAAGTGGCTTGTGATTAGTGTATTACAAGTTAGAGCGATTGAAGTCTTTGTAACTAGAGAGTGACAAAGTGGCTTGTGATCAGTTTGCAAGTTAGAGTGAGTGAAGTCTTTGTAATAGAGTCATTATAAAGTGGCTTGTAATCGAGTGTTTATAAGTTAGTGAAGTTGAAAGCCTACAATTGTAGGTCGTGGTTTTTGTCCCCTAGAGTGGGATTTTTCCACGTAAAAAATTTTGTGTCTCATTTACTTACTGGTTCATTAGTATTCTCAAAGGAAACTTGTAAAGGACCAGGTACTCTATAGTTTGGTGGAATCATATAAACTAACAACTGGTATCAGAGCGTGTTCTTTCTAAAAAGTTAACACCTAGAAAGGATCTTAATAGCTTCTCCACCCAATCTTGAGGAAGGACAATCGACCTACAGACCTCCTAGATTCAATGGTTACTACTACGACTGGTGAAAGACTTTTATGCATGATTTCATAATGTCAGAAGATTCAGAGTTGTGGGACATCATTTGTGATGGTCCACATGTTCCTATGAAGAAGCTTCGAGAAACTAGACCAATAATGTCGAAAGATAGAAAAGAGTACAGTGATATTGACAGAAAAGTAGTAGAAAAGAACTATTATGCCAAGAAAATCTTGGTATGTGGTATAGGACCTAATGAGTACAATAGAGTCTCAGCATGTGATTCTACCAAAGAAATATAGGAAGCATTGCAAATCACACACGAAGGAACTACTCAGGTTAAACAGTCCAAGATTGACATGCTCACAACTAAGTATGAGCTTTTTAGAGTGAAGGACGATAAGTCTATACAAGATATGCACACTAGATTCACATCCATAATAAATGAGCTTCATTCACTTAGAGATGTTATTCCCAGAAACAAGCTTGTAAGGAAAATTCTCAGTGTTCAACCTGGCTCTTGGAAGAGTAAGGTGAATTACATCACTGAAGCTAAAGATCTACAAACATTGACCATGGATGAGCTGATTTGTAATCTGAAAGCATACGAGATGAAAAGAAAGAAAGACAGTGAAAGAAGAGAGCCAAAGAGGGAAAAGAATCTGGTGCTCAAGGCTAAAAATAGTGACTCAAGTAAGGAAGATAGTGATATGGCCTATCTTACTAAAAGGTTTCAAAAGAAGGTTTGAAGAAATGGTGGTATACCAAAGAGGGGCAGTTCAAGTAAAGCAAGGAACAATGATCTCTATCACAATTGTGGAAAACCGGGGCATTTCATCAAAGGCTGTTCACTTCTAAAATATGAGCAATACAAACAAAACCCCGACAAAATAGTAAAAAGGAACCCGGTGCCAGACAAACAATTCAGTCAAAAATGTGCAGCTGACAATACTGTGAAGAAGGCTCTTGCTGCATAGGGAGACTCCTCCAGCGAATTAGAACGGGAACCAGATGCAAATGCAAACTAAAGCAACAAAATATGACTCATTGTTTGCACTGATGGCCTAGTTTGACGATGATGAAGAGGATGAAAATGATGAGGTAAACTTCAGGGATGTTCAGAGAAATCTAAAATCCTATTCTTCTAAGAAGTTAAGGTCATTAGCAAATGTTCTAATTGATGCATATTATAGTCTTATTAATGATAAGGAGATCTTGAATATAGAGCTAGGAGAAGCTACAATCTAGAGATGACCTAGTGGTCTGTGTAGTGGATCTAAATGAGACCATAGCGAATATTGAAAAAAAAGGAAGCCTTGAATAAAAAAATAAATAGTGTAGAAAATAAGAGAGATGACTTGGTAGTGATTGTTGATATGAAGGAAACCATAGAAGGCTTTAGCAATAAAAAGCACACTCTAGAAGAGAAAATTGCAGCTACTGATAAAGAGAGGGATGACTTTTTAGTGATAATCACTGACCTAGAGGAAACTATTGAGAGACTCAAATCAGAACTTAGGCCTGCAAGTATTGAGAAAGGGAAAGAAGTAGCCAGTGAGTCAAACATCAAGCTTGAAATGAAATTGAATGATGTTAAAACTAGTCTATGTGGTGAACTTGAGAAAAATAGGCAACTTCAATCTTAACTAAAAAAAGTAAAAATGGATCTTGAGAAATCTCTCAAGTGGACCTGGTCCTCTGATGTTGTCACTACCATGTACTTCAACAATAGTGGAAACATGCAAGGAATCGGGTTTCAAAAGGAGAAAACTCCTTACAATCCTCACAGAAAGTATATCACAATTCCTGATAACCGGCTTTGTACCCACTGTGGGAACAATAGGCACTTCAAAGAAAATTTCCAAGCCAGGTTTCAATCTGTTCAGAAAAACAAATTATTTACTGAAAAAGTGACTACTAAAAAGGGACCAGGCACCACTCACAAAAATCACATATTGCCTGCATGGACTAGAAAGGCTCTTATTCACCTTTTTCCTCATTATAAGGGACCCAAACTAGTTTGGGTTCCTAAATCTAACCCATAACTTAGATGTGCAGGGAACAGTGGGAGGAAGTAGACTACAATAGATCATGGGCAGTGGATTCTCAAAGCACATGACTGGAAACACCATGGATTTTCTCTCACTGAAAGCCTTGCAAGGAGGGGATGTACCATTTGGAAAATGGAAAGAAGGGGTACATTCTAGGTATGGGGAAGAATACAAGGTAGAAGTTTGTGTCTAACCTAGTGATATGAGCTGCTTGAATGTAGTTGATAATGATTTGAAGACTTGGAATAAAGGATTGGGGGCATACAAGTTTCTCACTTCTGGATATATTGATGAAGAAGGACATGGTCCATGGTCTCTCAAATTCAAAGTTCAAAGAACACGGAGCATGCAATATAGGTGCTAGAGGAAAACATGTGAAATGATCCTTTAAGCCCAAAAAGGGATGTCATCACACCATAACCATTTGAACTCCTTCATGTCGACTTGTGTAGTCCTATGAGAATACTAAGCAGGAGTGAAAAGAGGTATATCTTTAGGATTGTGGATGATTACTCAAGATTCACTTGGATACTGTTTCTGAGGACAAAAGATGAGACTCCAAGGTATTTGTGACCTTTGTCAAGAAAATCCAAGTGAAGATGGGATTGAAAGTAGCTTACATCAGATCTGACCCTGGAACAAAATTTGACTGCGCAAGGACTCCTCAGCAAAATGGTGTTGTTGAAATAAAGAACAAAACTCTAGAAAACATGGCACGGACAATGCTCACTGTCAGTGGAATAGCAAAAATTTCTGGGCAAAGGAAACACTGTGTGCTACTTTTTTAATAGGTGCATGATTAGATCTCTCCTGAACAAAACCCCCTATGAGTTGCTAACTGGAAGGAAACCCAAGTTCACTCACCTATGAATATTTGGGTGCAAATGCTATGTTCTCAACAATGGAAAGGATCAGCCTGATAAATTTGATACCAAGAGTGATGAAGGAATATTTCTGGGGTATTCTTCTCAAATAAAAGCTTACAAGATATGCAACAAGCGGACACAATATGTGGAAAACATTGGTCATCAGCTATTCAACAAGACTCCTTATTCTAACAAGGGAGGAAACAGTAATGATCAAGATAATGAACCACTTTTGGTTCATGGGAGATATCTGATATTTCAAATGGCAAGGGTAATACGATGAATAAAGATGAAGGAGACAAGTAAATGAAACTTTTCCTTCACTTCTCAAAAGGAACCTGGTACTTCAACTTTTATAAACTAAAGCTGAAGAAAGAATTGGAGATATAGTGCAAGAGACATCACAAGTAGCATAACAAGAAGTACAGGAAAATGCACTCAGTTCCTCTACTAATCAAAATCTCAGCTCCCATGAGGAAATGAATCAATTTGAAGGAAACAAAGTTATCTGGCGGTCAATAAGAGCACATATGGAATGACACATTCGATTGGATCATCTCATGGGATACGAGGAAATACAACCCACCGGTTCTCTCAACAGCTGAAGTAGACACTCTTAACTTGGAAAATAACCTGGTCCATGAAGAGGATCAGACTCATTGATGTCTACATTTGTCTCAAAAAATAGTGTTAGGGGGACTTATCTGTATGATACTTTGCTGCACAAGAACATCAAGTTGCAGATATCTTCAACAATTGAGAACCAGATACCTCATCAATTTGCAATGAAAGTCTCTTTCAGGTAAAATTAGCTAAAGTATTTTCTGGCCAAGCCTAACTCACATCGATACCGTTGCAGGTAAACATGCATGACGATCATAGAAGCTAAAGGTACAATAATGAACTGTGAAAGAAGAGCAGCTAAAATATTTTTCAAAAAAAAAAGCGTTCGGGCATCAGGTTCGTGTACCACAAGTTAGTAGTAATATGTTTTCTTGCATGCTTTCTCAAAAAGGTTAACAAAAGTAATTCAATTTCCACATCATCCGACTTTTCAAAGTCTGCATGTCATGTCGTGTCTTTCAAATCCCTTCACCTCCTCTGCACGATAACATTTTCTCACAAACCTACCGCATTTTTCAAAACCCTTCAGAACTCGTTTCTCTCTCTTCTCATCATTAGCTCTTCTTCCCATAAAACTCACTTTCTTTCTCATAAAAAGTCATGAACCTTCATCTCTTATGTATTCTTGTGATCCGCTCTTCATTTCTTTTTTGCTCCACTTTCTTACCAAATCCTCCTACTGCAATCAAATTGTCACGACCCAAATCCCGAACCCAGTCATGATGGCATCTCTTATGAAGATAAAGCCAGCCAACAAAACAAACGCTTCTTTTCAATAGTTATTTAACATTTATAGAACTAGAACATGATTAACATAATCAAAAGTGCGGAAAACAACAATAATAACAGGGATCCATCCCAACACAGCCCGACATCAGGGTGTCACCAGTCATGAGCTACTACAGATTTCACTAAAGCACTACAAGTCCAGATATGGGAACAAAGTCTGGGATAACATGAACAACGGAAAATAAGGGAGGAAATCTGGTGCCGCGGACGCTGACAGTCACCTTGCTCAACTACCTTAGTATATCTTCAATCAGCTAATAACCCGCTATCGGATGAATAATACCTGCAACTGCACACGAGGTGCAGGGAGTAAAGTGAGTACTTCCAACTCAGTGGTAATAAGAGTAAATAATAACTGAGCAGCAATAAACCACGTAAAGCAAATCAACATGCCATATAGTACAATGTAACCCTTTTGAGAAAACAGGGAAAACGTAAAAAATCCTTTAGAACTTATCTTAACTCAGTTCAAAACTTCTTTTAAAAATATCTTTTTCCCAATAGTTAAGCAAATGAATGCGAAAATACGTAGTGCAAGTTAGCACAAAAGTCAGCCCCCTGGGCACAAACAATTATGCATAACTGAGCTCATAACTCGCCCTTCAGGCAATATTCTTTTCTCTGGTCAGCCACTGTTACCTGACCCATTTACATCATACAGTGTCACTGTTACCACTGTCTCAAATTTATCCACTTTGAAAGTGATCATACGATATCAGAACAACAAATAATTATCTCAAGAAATAACACAACAACAAATAGTGCACAAATGTATGAATGCAATGCAATGCATATGACGGTACACTATAGTACCCGCTGCGGGTTGCAGCCTGCTCCACTTATTTAACATCGACGGCGCTCACTGGGGGTGTGTACAGACTCCGGAGGGGCTCCTACAGCCCAAGCGCAATATTTTGGTCAGCCGTTTTTACCTGACCGGTCAGCCATTATTACCTGACCGGTCAGCCATTGTTACCTGACCAATTTATATCACACAGGGCCATTGTTACCACTGTTCCAAGTATAACAAACAGTGTCATTGTTACCACTGTTTCAAGTCACTTTATAATCAGTCCACAAAATAATATAGTAAGCCCCTTGGGCATTTACAAAATAGAAGTTTCCAGCCCAAAATACATTTAAAATGTCATTTAAGTTTTCAAAACTTAGAAGCATGGCTGAGTTTGCAAAATAGTATTTAAAACCTTGGACTGAAACCAAATAATATGCAAGATATGCTAAAACAGTATTATCAATCCCCGAAGGATTCACATAGTTGGCACGAAGCCCAAACATGGCAGTCAGCCCATAGTATGGTGATACAAGTAGTTTTAGTCAAATACACGATAAAATCAACAACCGGGATGGAACAAGTCACAATTCCCAATGAAGCTCTACCCCACGCTCATATCTGGCGTGCAAGTCACCTCAATACAGCATTATGATGTGCAAATCCGGGGTTTCAAACCCTCAGGATATCATTTACAAGTATTACACACCTCGAACCGGTGAAATTCCTCGCTCGGGACGCCTTTGTCCCTCAATTCGGCCTCCCCGCACGTCGAATCTAACCAAAATCAGAGTGAATACATTACAATATGCTAAGGGAACAATACCCAATCGAAAACAATCGAAAAATATCAAAAATCTCGAAACTAGCAAAACCCGAGTCCCGGGCCCGCTTATCGAAAAATTACGAAACTTACATTACCGGATTCCTCATCTCGCCACGAGCCCGTGCATACCAAGAACTCCCAAATCCGAACTCAAATGACCTATCAAATCCCAATTTGAAATATCAAAACTCAAGCCCTAGTTTCTTCTATTTTAGGCTTAATCTCTTGAATTTCTAGGTAGATTTCACAATAAATACGAGGTTTAAGTTCAAAAATCTTACATCCAATCAATCCTCTTCGAAACCCACTTCATTTACTCCCAAAAAGCTCTCAAAATCCTCAACAATGGTGGAAAAATGACTTAAACTCGCGGATGAAATATTTAAAACCCTTTTGTCTGCTACAGTACTTCCCTCTATGCGATCGCGGCCCAAGCCATGCGATCACAATGAACAAAATCCCACGGTCTCAACATGGCCTATGCAAACGCGGCCAAACTCATGCGAATGCAGAAAGCAACTCAGCTGGACCCTAAATTCCTACTATGCGATCGCATACACTCAAATGCGAACGCAGACCACAACTTCTCAGAACTATGCGAACGCGAGCCCCAGGCTGCGAACGCGAAGAGCAAAACTCAGGCACCCAAAAATCCTTCTATGCGATCGCGGTCATACCTACGCGATCGCATTGACCAAAATCCTCTGCTACAGCTGCTGCATTTTTCTGCAGCTCTTCAAGTCCAAAAACTTCCCGATAGACCATCCGAAACTCACCCGAGGCCCCCGGGACCTCAACCAAAAGTACCAACACATCTTAAAACATTATTCAAACTTGCTCCAATTATCAAAACACCTCAACTAACACCAAAACCATCGTATTTCATCAAATCGAAGCCTAAGCTTTCCAAGAACTTCCGAAACACGCTTTTGATCAAAAACCCAATCAAACGACGTCTGAATGACGTGAAATTTTGCACACATATCCAAAATCATCTAACGGAGTTACTGCAACTCTCGGAATTCCATTCCTACCCTCAGATCAAAATCTCACATATCAACCGAAATTCGCCAAAATTCAAACTTCGCCAATTCAAGCCTAACTCTACACCGAGCCTCCAAAATCAATTCTGATCGCACTCCTAAGTCACAAATCACCTCCCGAAGCTAACCGAATCATCGAAAATCACATCCGGGCCCTCTAACTCACAAGTCAACTTCCGGGTTGACCTTTTCAAAACAAGCCTTCCTTAAAGAGACTAAGTGTCTCATTTTCTACCAAAACCAACCCAAATCAATTCTAACACACCAAACACTGATAACGAAACATGAAGAAGCACGAAATGGGGGAAACGGAGCAATAATACATGAGATGATGGGTCGGGTCGTCACATCCTCCCCAACTTAAACAAATGCTCGTCCTCGAGCGTACCCAAAGATGTACTAGAAGCAACCCAATAGCTAAATGACCATACCAAACATATACTCGGGGTGATCCCACATCACCCTATCTCACATAGGTCCAATAATACAATATAGCTGGAATTTCACAGTCCATCTAAACCATAAACCACATTGCACTTCCCGAAATCATACACCAGATCTGAATCTCACATCTATATTCAGAATAAACCCGAACCAACTGTAATAATCCATACTTGCAACTCCAGGTGCAATCATACAATATACTACATAACCCAGACAGTCGAAGCGATAACTTCTATTCACAGCATTTGCCCACAACACTCGAATACCGGTGGAAACCTCTTATCAACAAAGGTCTTATTCTAGAACTTTCATATACCGCCAACGAATAATGAAACACGCAATAACTGTATCAATTTCTCATATCAACCATCCATGAAGGCATTTCTTCCCTTTTGATTAATACCACAGCAGCTTCCGAGCTGGACCTCCATATTATCCTTTCAACAAGTCAAGATCAAATCCGGTCGTATACATTAATGATTTCAATGATCTCTTCAGACCAAACACACCACTCTGGTGATATGACACCTCATCACAGGCCTAAGCCACAACTTGCGTAATTCACGCACCAATGATGGGCGGTCTGAACATACTCAAATCATGACAAATGGCTCAAACGAAAGAGCTGTAACTCAAACTCCTTAGTACCATCATAACACAAGGCTGGGACCCCTTCCCATATCATATAAATAGAATACTTGAAACTACCCCGAAGGGTCTAATCTCCACGTAGCCTTGCTACAATACGCGATCTTATCCAAGCACTGTTACACATGGAGCACCTCAAGTCACCGTGCTCAAAAGTAGACAGCCACGCACAGATTGGTGTCTGAAACCAAGGAATCCATCACACACACGGTGAAGTAAGTAATATACACCCTTCAATCCTGAAAGGACACAACCGATGCGCCACTCACTGAGCAACACCCAATACAGACTTCCTTCTGAAACCATGAAGCAAGACATACAAAATAACATATGGAAAACTATTCTCAACATCACACTGTTGCGGCATGCAACCCGATCTAGATAACATACCCATGGCGATGTGCCATCCGATCCACACATACTCATGGAGGCGTGCCATCCGATCCATATATATATATCTCACATAAGAAGATGCACATCAAGCCAAATTTGCTCATTACAACAAAATACCGAGTACCGGCCGTAAGAATACTGAGTGCATACAATATCTACATATAGCGTTATAAGCTACAAACTCAAGCGCAACTGAGGCTTTCCTCTCAAATTCCATTATAATTCTCGATAGCACCGCACTATATGTGCCCACAGTCTGAAACCACAACGTCTCACAGCAACTCATAGATCTCCCCAGATCACTAACAAGCTAAATAATGATAGATTCAACCTATCCCTCAACAATACCATTCGGGGCCAACCAAGACAACTCAAACTGAACACGTATCCAATCAGCTTACCAACAAACTCATTACCAAGAAGCCTGAAGTTGCACCTTCCACTACTATAACTCATGTCGAAGCCATACGATACGGTGCCCGACACCAAATCCATACCGAAATCCACAATCTCTCCCGACGACATGCCCGGCCACAAGAAACGTATTTGAAAAAGAGTCTCTCAATACCGGAATTGAATCAATGGTAGAAACCTCTATACTGACATACGTCACAAAGACCCAATTAAGGAAAGCAATCCTTCCCAGCCGCCCGCTGATCTTTGGAATACCAACCACTCTGCTATAACATAATCTGATGCACCTCGCCACTCAACAAGTGGCATTTTCCGACATAGCCCAAAAGAATTATAACTCATCTTCAAACCACGGTAAAACCAAACAAGAACATCTCTGCCAACTCCATTTGTACAAGCTAAACTGCCAGGACTGAATCCTTCTATCTAAAACGAGCTGAGCAAGCCATCAAAACTCAAGAGCATTGCTGCAAATTGCCTGTAAAAGCCCATTACTTTGAACACATACAAGGAATTAATCATATCTTTACCATACCAATTCGGTCTATTATCAAGCTATTCCTTTTATAAAATTTCTCTTTTTATACAGCATCCACTTGATCTTTCTCCCTTGTCGTAGCATCACAATGCCTCAATCCAAGCCTACCACACGAGACTCGAACATAAGTCCACACTATCTAAGACCCAAAGGCCACTGAATGCCCTCTCAATTCTTCCCAAAATACCACGTTCCAGAATACCTTACTTGAAGAACTTCTTGCGAATCGGAATTCGTTACCATTATTTCCTAGATACTGATATATGGAATCCTATAATTAGCATAAAATACCACAAGTCTTGATCTCTTCCTAATGGAAACACAGTCTCTAGCCACATACACAACCTTAAGACACCTGATTATTACATGCCCAAATCTTGAACACAATAAAACCATTCTTGAGAGTCATTCACTCTTATGCAAACTGCAATTTAACTGACTTAACGAACAGAACCACTCGTGCCTTATTAGAACTCTGACACCGAAGGATATGACCTCATTCCAATACAAACGAACATCTTCCTTCTCTATACACTGAGCATTCTTTATCAATAATAGCTCAAGACATCCTAATATTTTCACACATCTATGAAGCATCGTATAACCTTTATCAAAACTTTGCTCCACTCGTGCCATCCTCGGCTCATTTTCTGCAACCAGGACTGATCCGCCAGCATACCTCGAAACGGAAACAACATAGCACATAACCGTGTAGTCAGCTATTCAACAGCAACCTCCCCAACTTGGCTCGAAGCCATACATCAAGACACCCTAATCATTTCATAACACTTTCACTCTAATGATGCTACAATGAGATTAAACTCAATCATCTACAAGTTTGTGAAAACACAGATTATCCAGTTCTACAATCCTCTACAAACCTCGCATTTATCCCCACATCAACTTAGTCCACCCTCTGAAGCGACCCAAATTTTCAAATTACAACACGTACCTTTCAATTACACATGAGATCTTCTAATAATATACATAAAAATCATACCCCTTAAGAACACTCCGCAGGAGATAACCCCCCTGTTTCGCCTCAATTTAGTATTTCAGCACACCTTCCACCATTATATACATAACGCAGCCCTTTTAGTCTTCCTGAGTTTGAACTCATTCTGCCACAAGTATTGCACTTAACTTCCAACTAGAAGATACAAAAATATTCTTCACGCGCCCATAATTCGGACTACACATCAAACCACAATAGGAATTGAATCACTTAACAGTCCATCTACTATCCTGCAGACTTCTTCGTCATTACCAAGTCATATAGAAACATTACACAGTGCCAACATACTTATTACGTAGCTATCCAGCCGTCATTCCCATAATTAGGGACAATACTGAACATATAAGTTCATAACATCAGCTCACGAAATTAGCACCTTGGTGCTAAATCCATAAGCAAAGATCCGGCCTCAAGTCCTCCAGACTGGCCCAACAGCAAACTCACGGGGTAACATCTCACCCCTTAATCGGGGAATCACAAGCCATCAAGGCACATACACAACTGAGCATTCATGTGCGCATACAGACAAGTGGAAGGAATTTTAAGAGTTATATCTCAAGCTGAATCAATTACGCATGATAAGAATTCCAAGAAACTGAAGTTTTTCCTAAAGGTTCTGCAGTCTCTCAAGGATAAATACAAACGTCTCCGTACCGATCCGCGAGACTCTACTAAACCTGCTCATAACTCGTGAGACCTAGTAACCTAGGCTCTGATACCAACCTGTCACGACCCAAATCTCGAACCCGGTCATGATGGCGCCTCTCGTGAAGACAAAGCCAACCAACAAAACAAACGCTTCCTTTCAACAGTTATTTAACATTTATAGAACTAGAACATGATTAGCATAATCAAAAGTTTGGAAAACAACAATAATAACAGGGAACCATCCCAACACAGCTCGACATCGGGGTGTCACCAGTCATAAGCTACTAAAGAGTTCACTAAAGTACTACAAGTTCGAAGATGGGAACAAAGTCTGGGATAACATGAACAACGGAAAATAAGGGAGGAAATCCGGTACCACGGACGCTGGCGCTCACCTTGATCAACTACCTTAGTATATCTTCAATCAGCTAATAACCCGCTACCGGGTGAATAATACCTGCAACTGCACACGAGGGGCAGGGAGTAAAGTGAGTACTTCCAACTCAGTGGTAATAAGAGTAAATAATAACTAAGCAGCAATAAACCACGTAAAGCAAATCAACATGTTATATAGTACACTGTAACCCTTTTGAGAAAACAGGGAAAAACGTAAAAAATCCTTTAGAAATTATCTTAACTCAGTTCAAAACTTCTTTTAAAAATATCTTTTTTCCAATAGTTAAGAAAATGAATTCAAAAATACGTAGTGCAAGTCAGCACAAAAGCCAGCCCCCCGGGCACAAACAAGTATGCATAACTAAGCTCATAACTCACTCTTCAGGCAATATTCTTTTCTCTGGTCAGCCACTGTTACCTGACCCATTTACATCATACAGTGTCACTGTTACCACTGTCTCAAATTTATCCACTTTAAAAGTGATCAGACAATATCAGAACAACAAATATTTATCTCAAGAAATAACACAACAACAAATAGTGCACAAATGTATGAATGCAATGCAATGCATATGACGGTACACTCTAGTACCTGCTGCGGCGTGCAGCCCACTCCATCTATTTAACGTCGACGGCACTCACTGGGGTGTGTACAGACTCCGGATGGGCTCCTACAGCCCAAGTGCAATATCTTGATCAGTCATTGTTATCTGACCGGTCAGCCATTGTTACCTGACCAATTTATATCACACAGTGCCATTGTTACCACTGTTCCAAGTATAACATACAGTGTTATTGTTACCACTGTTTCAAGTCACTTTGTAATCAGTCCACAAAATAATATAGTAAGCCCCTTGGGCATTTACAAAATAGAAGTTTCCAGCCCGAAATACATTTAAAATGTCATTTAAGTTTTCAAAACATAAAAGCATGGCTGAGTTTGCAAAAAAGTATTTAAAACCTTGGACTGAAACCAAATGATATGCAAGATATGCTAAAACTGTATTATCAATCCCCGAAGGATTCACATAGTTGGCACGAAGCCCAAACATGGCAGTCAGCCCATAGTATGATGATACAAGTAGTTTTAGTCAAATACACGGTAAAATCAACAACTGTGATGGACCAAGTCACAATTCCCAATGATGCTCTACTACACGCTCATATCCGGCGTGCAAGTCACCTTAATACAGCACTATGATGTGCAAATCCGGGATTTCAAACCCTCAGGATATCATTTACAAGTATTACTCACCTCGAACCGGTGAAATTCCTCGCTCGCGATGCCTTTGTCCCTTAATTCGGCCTCCCTGTGCGTTGAATCTAACCAAAATCATAGCGAATGCATTACAATATGCTAAAGGGAACAATACCCAATCAAAAACAATCGAAAAATATCAAAAATCTCGAAAATAGCAAAACCCGAGCTCGAATGACCTATCAAAAACTCCCAAATCCGAGCTCAAATGACCTATCAAATCCCAATTTGAAATATCAAAACTCAAGCCCTAGTTTCTTCAATTTTAGGCTTAATCTCTTGAATTTCTAGGTAGATTTCACAATAAATACGAGGTTTAAGTTCAAAAATCTTACCTCCAATCAATCCTCTTCTAAACCCGCTTCATTTACTCCCAAAAAGCTCTGAAAATCCTCTACAATGGTAGAAAAATGACTTAAACTCGCGGATGAAATATTTAAAACCCTTCTGTCCGCTACAGTACTTCCCTCTATGCTATCGCGGCCCAAGCCATGCGATCGCAATGAACAAAATCCCACGGTCTCAACATGGCCTATGCGAACGCGGCCAAACTCATGCAAACGCAGAGAGCAACTCAGCTGGACCCTAAATTCCTACTATGCGATCGTATACACTCAAATGCGAACGCAGACCACAACTTCTCAGAACTATGCGAACACAAGCCCTAGGCTGCGAACGCGAGCCCCAGGCTGCGAATGCGAAAAGCAAAACTCAGGCACCCAAAAATCCTTCTATGCGATCGTGGTCATACCTACACGATCCCGTTGACAAAATCCTCTTCTACAGCTGCTGCATTTTTTGCAGCTCTTCAAGTCCAAAAACTTCCCGATAGACCATCTGAAACTCACCCGAGGCTCCCGGGACCTCAACCAAAAGTACCAACACATCTTAAAACATTATTCAAACTTGCTCCAATTATCAAAAAACCTCAACTAAAACCAAAACCATCGTATTTCATCAAATCGAAGCCTAAATTTTCCAAGAACTTTCGAAACACGCTTTTGATAAAAAAACACAATCAAACGATGTCCGAATGACGTGAAATTTTGCACACATATCCAAAATCATCTAACGGAGGTACTGCAACTCTCAGAATTCCATTCCGACCCTCGGATCAAAATCTCACATATCAACCGAAATTTGTCAAAATTCAAACTTCGTCAATTCAAGCCTAATTCTACACCGAGCCTCCAAAATCAATTCCGATCGCACTCCTAAGTCACAAATCACCTCCCGAAGCTAACCGAATCATCGAAAATCACATCTGAGCCCTCTAACTCACAAGTCAACTTCCGGGTTGACTTTTCCAAAACAAACCTTCCTTAAAGAGACTAAGTGTCTCATTTTCTACCAAAACCAACCCAAATCAATTCTAACACACCAAACACTGATAACAAAACATGAAGAAGCATGAAATGGGGGAAACGGAGCAGTAATACATGAGACGATGGGTCAGGTCGTCACACAAACGATCGCCTCCTTCTTCCACTATTAACACCAATCTCACTCCCTTATCATCCTTAAATCATTACCAGCAATTCACTCTTCCACTTTTCCCAATGCTACTGCACCCACACTTTGTCCCTTCTCACTTTCTATTGTTTCTTCTTCTCTGTCAAACTATGTCTTACTTCCATGTGTTAAAAACCCCATGTATTCTCATTCCTCTAATCTCACCAAAGAACACTCAGAGATCTCTGAGGATGATCCTGATTAGTATCTGAACTCCTCCATTTTGGACTTAGTGGCTCTCACATAGTCACCAAAAAAGGAAGTAGCACATAATATCATGGCCATTGCTACTGAGAGTCTGTTGAATAAAAGAGCCTATCCTTTGTCTGAGTATCATGGGGAAGAAACTCCATTCCTAGGCAATGAAAGAACCATGGTACTTTTAGAGTCTCTTGTACATGAAACATTCATAGAAGACCTGTTGGAGGACCTGATTCTCTTCTAGATAAATCAACTCAGAAACCTCTTATTTACCCTAAACCCTTAGAATTATCTTCCAAGTCACCCACTTCCAGGCTGTAGCAGAAAGAGACTTTCGAGTCTACCTTGGACAAAAGTAAGAGGAGTGTCAAAATAAAAGGGAAGAGGTCAATGAAACGAGGGGAGTTTGTGTTAACAAAAGTATTCTAGTGGCTGAGGTTGACAAAGATAATCTAGAGGAACCTGGTTCCCTAGTAAAACGATCTCTATAAATCCAAAAGACTGTGGATGGAGCTTCCGATGACGCTATTGAAAAACAAAGTGAAACATCTGTAAAGGGTAGTAGTAAGTCTGAGAAGAGTGTAGCTGAGCAAGCTATATCTGAAGGAGATACTATGGGGTTTGAAAGTTGGAATAGGAAATCGGTTGGAGACTCTAGAAAACAAAAACGGGAAACTGGTTCTCTGAAGACCATACCCAATGATAGTGGTCCTTGGCAGGAGAGATTGAGAACTTAGAAAGTTTGGTGGGGTCGTATGTTTGATCCGGCAATCTCAGAGATGGCAGGTGTGGGGAAAATTTTGGAGATAGTGGAATTTTAGCAGTGGGAGCACTTGTTTCAGGAGAATATGCCTATAGTGTACGAAGATGCGGTACAAAATTTCTACGCATCTCTCTTCACTGTTGAGGGGGATCATATCTATGTGCCGGTAAATAGAGTAGACATTGTACTTGATGCTTCAGCATTGGGAAAGGTTCTCCTAATTCCATGTGAAGGAATGTCCTCAGTCAAAGGTGTCTGTGGTTCTAATTTTAGGAGAGCTATCATGAAAGTGCAATCTATTAAGCAACGGAACAGGTACATAAGAAAGTGTTACTTCTTAAGGATTAGCTTCACTTTGAGCTGGTTAATAAGGTACTTTTACCTCGCTTTGAGAGGCACTTTGTTGCTACAAAGTCTGATCTGGTTCTAATGGAAGCTTTTGATGAATTTGCCCCGATCAACCTATCAGCAATCATGATAGATCATATACAAAATGTGGCAAACTTTAAAGGTGGGAATCATGGGCTTCCAATTCCTCCTCACTCAAGTGTTTAAGTTTTACAAGGTTCCCTTGGGTAATCCTAGAGTGTGCACACACAAGCAGACCTTCTCTAAAACTACACTAGAAGAATGTGTGTGCGCAGAAAAGGTTGGCGGAAACATTTCAACTGTTTCTCAGCTGAT
Source organism: Nicotiana glauca (assembly GCA_026770625.1). Lineage (NCBI taxonomy): Eukaryota > Viridiplantae > Streptophyta > Magnoliopsida > Solanales > Solanaceae > Nicotiana > Nicotiana glauca. The sequence continues at coordinate 226,314 of MU780480.1, read as the reverse complement.
CAATGCTCAAAATGCTGCTTTTAAAGAGATTAAAAGAATGAGGGCTCGGAATGCTATACTAGAAACTCAGCTCAGTCAAGCTATTAAAGACCTGGTTTCATTAATTCCACAAATGAAGAAGTTGATCGCCTGACAAAGGAAAATGATAAGCTTCGCGCACAAATGCTTGAAGAGCAGTTGTTTGCAAATGCCCAGCTGGATTTGGTTCTCAAGACATTTGCTGCTTCCCTCTCCCAGTCTTCCTCCTCTAGTACCCTTAGATTCCTTATAGTGACCAGTTTTTGTTTATTATGATGGTTTCTGGTTGCTGTTTCTATTTTTTTTTTTTTCGTTGATGGAATGTTGGATTCCACTATTACTGCTCCTATTTTGCTCTGTCTATTGTTCATATCAATAAAGCAACTCATCTTTTTACTTGTATAAAGTTGTTTTCCTTTGGCATCTCTTTTCTGTCATATTATGTGCACATATGTGGCATGAGTTAGCTTAGCTAGACTTCTTTATGTTGTTTGACTATTTGTGTCTTTTTAATGATGCCAAAAGGGTGAAGTATAAAGTCAAGGGGGGAAGGATCTGCTTAAGGGGGAAGTATAAAGTTAGGGGGAACTTGTGAAGTCCCTGTTAGCCTATCTGTTCTCTTTGCTCCAAATATACATGTTATCAATGTCTAAGTTTGTCATCATCAAAAAGGGAAAAATTGATGGGTTTTCAATTTCTTCACCTTATGTTTCTTGTATTTTGATGATCTAACAAACTTACCGTTAAGAACCAGATAGGGGACTTGACTCACTTGGTACACATTTCAAATGAATGAAGTTCAGTCTGAACTCCAGCTAATGAACTACAACAAAGAGGAATACGACAGGGACCTAATCCCTTCACTACAAAAAAACTAGAATTAGCTACGAACGACGTCGCTAATCTGTCGCTAAAATGCTCGTTGCTAGCAGAATCTTTTGATAATCCGTCACTATTTCGTCGCTAAATGAGATTAGCGACGGATTTTTCTGTTTAGCTACAAATTTTGTCCAACGCTAAACCTTGGTTTTTTTAGTAGTGCTTGGTGCTCTCAGACAGAAGTACAAGTCAACAGCTGGAACGCAAATGCAGAGAGTGATTGCCTGCTACTATTCACATGACAGTGCAACAGTCACTTCCTATTGAACTTGTACTAAGAATTGACATCATCCTTGTCATGTCTTTGGTAGTATAATAACATGATGCAAGGCACAAGATATTCACTTGAGCATTTAGTGATATTCTCTCAAGCATAAAAGAGTCAATCCAGTATTGAAGTCATGAGTGTGTCAAGAACAAGAAAACAACTCTACTAAAGGATTAGTTTCACAATGAGTCTATGTACATCGGTAGTTGAGTTGTAATCTTGTTACTTGTTCTTTATTGTAACTCCTACTTGCTTTCTCAAAAGCTGTGTTTTAGAAAACCCAAAAATCACAAACCTTCTAAGCTTGTATTGTGACTAGAGTTAGTCATAAGTTAAATATTTTGTAACTAGTTAGTGATAAAGTGGCTTGTGATCAGTGTATTACAAGTTAGAGCGATTGAACTATTTGTAACTACAGAGTGATAAAGTGGCTTGTGATCAGTGTATTACAAGTTATAGTGAGTGAAGTCTTTGTAATAGAGTCATTACAAAGTGACTTGTAATCGAGTGTCTACAAATTAGTGAAGTTGAAAGTCTACAAGTGTAGGTCATGGTTTTTTGTCCCCTTGAGTGGGATTTTTTCATGTAAAAAATCCCGTGTCTCATTTACTTACTGGTTCATTAGTATTCTCAGTTGAAACTTGTAGAGGATCAGCTACTCTATAGTTTGGTGGACTCATATAAACTACCATTTGGCTGATAACATTTTTCTCTCTCAATCAAAGTACATACGTGAGATTCTCAAAGACTTCGGTATGGATGATATCAATGGAGTTTCCATGCCTCTTAGCACCTCCACACCACTACAACTTGAGGATGGTTCTGCACTCACTGACACCTAACAATATCGAAGTGCCTTCGGCAAACTCCAATACCTTGCCTTTACACTGCCTGATATTAGTTTTGCCGTCAACAAGCTCTTGCAGTTTATGCACAAGCCTACAATGATACACTGGCAAGCTGTCAAGCATCTTCTTCGTTACCTTAAGCAAACAATCAACTATGGTCATTTGCTTCGTCATCAATGCAAAAAAGCTTTACACATTTATTCTGATGCGGATTGAGCAGGTGATGTGAATGATCAGTCTTCTACCTATGCTTATTTTATTTATTTTGGCTTAAATCCCATCAATTGGTTGTCCAAAAAGCAAAGGACTATAGCCAAATCTTCTACTGAGGCAGAATATTGTGATGTTGCTGGAGCTGTCGTAGAGACAAATTGGATAACGAATCTCCTTTCCGAACTTCATATTGCTGTATCTCGCACACCAACAGTTACTGTGATAATGTGGGCACTACTTACTTATGCCAAAATTCAGTTTTTCGAATGAAATACATAGCCATTGATTTTCACTTTGTTCGCGATTAAGTTCAACAATAGAAGATTCAAGTAATCCATGTTCACTCGGCACATCAACTTGGGGATTTGCTTACCAAGCCTTTGCCAAAAGCACGTTTGTGGCGCACTCTGATCAAGTTAGGAGTAGCTTCACCAACTCCTAACTTGCGGGGGCATAATAAGGAAACTGAAGATTGATTGTGATATTCTCAACAAGAAAATTTGTTTTGATATTCTCATACCGAAGAATATTCACTTTTATTCACTTTGTATATTTTTCTTTTGTATTGGTCTATTTTAATGGGATCTCATTCACTTCTCTGTGTATAAAATGAAGAATGTTATCAATAAAATACTCAAGCTCTTTTGCATGAACTCTCTCTTTTATAAAGTAGTTGCTTTACTTGCTTCATGGAAGGGCCGCCCCTATCTACAGGTTCGGTCAAATTCAATAGCTTTGGTTCAAACTTTGTACTTGTCTTAGAAAATTCATTAAATATTTATAAATTATTAATTTAGAACCCCATAACTTAAAATGATTAGAACCCCAAATCCATAAACTTCAAATCCTTATTGCGCTTGTAGGATATGGATAGTTTAGTTAGGGGTTATATTAATCTCACTTTGTTAAGGTAACCTTTTAAAATGTGAGCTAACTTTAGCTACATAAAAGTAACAGACACGTGTGATATTCCAATAAGAAAAAAAGTGTTGAGGGTTAATTCCCATTAATCTACTTAACTAATCAAACAAAGTGGTTGAAGAAGTTGTATTGAAGTCATGATTTGGGACCCCTGATTTTAATGATAGTATCCTGTTAGCATACCTGCTCCATTAAACAGTGTGGGCCTTAATTAAAACGCTGTTTGTATCTGAGTTGGTGGTAAGATTGGAGAAATTCACAGATCATCATCTAAAATTTCCATCGCTATGTCAAGTTCAACACCCCACCCCCACCCCCCCAAAACCAACCAAGAAATAGGAAAAGTAGAAAAAGTGAAGAAAAAAAAATATAAAATGTTTTCTTTCTTATATGTGAGAAATTCGGAAAGTTAGTATTAATAAGATTAAACCCTCAAATTTCATTCTTTTTTAAGAATAAAAAGCTCTTTATTTTCAAAGCTTGTACCAAATTTATGTAAGTTAAATTAAAAGGATTCCGATCATCTCAACGGACTACTCCTTTGTGGTGAACTTCTAGTTTAAGGTCCGTCTGAGAGTTTTGACACATTCTAGTGATAGGTGTTCTAAGAGATTTTAAGTTGTTTGTAAATAGGCCACATTACTTTTACAATATAAACAAAATATTTATAGTTAATCCACATTAAAAGTGAGATTTATAATCTTAAAATTGTAAAGATATGTCACTTGAGTTTAACTCAATTTAAAAATTAAACTAGCTCATAAGAGGAGGATAGCCCAACTTTTTCCCGATCAATATGGGACTCTAACCCACCTTAAAAAAAACAAAGCGGGATTTCAACTTTTTAAGACCTATTAAAAGGACATTTCATTTTGTTAAATGACTGTACAAGATCCAAAAATCATAGGACCCTTTGTAGAGTTGTACCACTAGCTTTTTGAAACTTTAATGAATTGATTTGAAGTTGCAATATAATTCAAAGATATTGCATGAACCCGTACAATAACTTTTTATCCCCAACTATAATCCTTAAATCTTGTTGTCTTCTTATGAGCAATAATTAATGAAGATTTCAAACTTGTCAACTTATACTTTGAATGCATTTGACTAATTAATACTTCTTGTCTGAACGGTGCTTGAAATATTAGGCACAATAATTAGGGACACGAATATATAAATAAATTATCTTCTATCAAGTGAAACCACATTTTAAAAAATTGGCTCGGCAGAATCAGCATGGGAAATTAAAAGACCTTTTTGCGATTGATCTATACGATGATTTTAATTTTTCTACCAAATAATTTAACGTACATCCATTGCTAAAAGATAAATTTCTTACTATGCTAATTATACATACTTCATTTGTGCTAAGTCTCTTTTTTTTCGGTGAGTGTGACGGGTAACTACATATTTAAATACATACATACTTTTATTGAGACATAAGATGAGGCTTATATAGCTTTTCGAGTTCAAGAGTCAAATGAAGACATCTCCCTTAGAAGATCTTTTGAGTGCCTTTTCAATGATTTTTTGTTAGCACTTTTCTCCTGAATCATAATTACTCAAAGACTCTCTGTTCTTATATTTTAAAGTACGTTTTGCTTTATAATCTCCTACAAATAATAAAGAGTAAAAACACCAAAAACAGTATGCACCAAATACTTCGTTTTTCGTCAATGCTGTAGATAGAAGTTAACACATACAAGAACCTGAAATGCCAAAAAACAAAAAATATATAGAATATGAAAAATAGTCTGCCAAATTATTGTCATTAGTTAACATCATCTTCTTTAATGTAGACATGCAACAATTAAAAACGTACACACGCACATGAAAAGGCTTCAATTTGGGCCTTACAAGGAGGAATTTGTGAATTTGCCAATTGCTAATGCCATTAATGTTTCAGAAAGTAAAGACAGGTCATAGTTCCAGCAAGTATGGATGTTTTCCTTTTTATTATACTTATTTTATTCTGCAAGTATGAGGCAGGAACTCCATGAAGGGGGTTCAAACAAAATTTTTTGTAGATAGTGGTAATTGAACCTATGACCTTATGAAGGTTTTGAACCGCCTTAACCACTAAATTACACTTCTACGGTGTATTAAAGAGGTTCAAAACTTAATATATAGAGGTAAAAAACAGGCTATTTTATATGTACAGTGTAATTTTTCGGCAAAGGGGGTTCGGTTGAACCCCCTTCCGTCCCCTAAATCCGCCCATGTGTACAACTTACTAATTTAAACCTCAGTAACTTAAAAGGATTACGCTTCCGAACTCATAACGTTCAAATCTTGGCTTTGCATCTGCAGGAAGTTTAATCATTCCAAAAAAATGTAAAAAGAAGTTAAATGGTTTTAAGAATGAATACACATCACAATAAAGAAAGATTAGCCTATCTAATAAAATAAGATATCCATGCGTCAAAACAATAATAACAACGAGCAAACTGCCCTTTTGGCTATGCAAATCAAACAAATCCCCTATTGACAACTTCCCATGCAAATTCTACTTTTCATTATGTTAGTTAATCATAACTGACGCCCTCAAAGTAAGTGAATGGAGTTCGATATGATTGTTATTAGTACTAATTATTACTAAACCCTAATAAACAATTTAATTAAGACTAGGGTTTCTAAAGCAGATTCAGGATCCTGTGAAACCCTTCGTTGTGTCTTGACGCCATTGAACAATGGTTTTATCTCTTCTTCCTTTTTCTTTTTATATATATACTACTATATGTTTACAGTTCCTTGTAAAAGAAAAAGTTATCTTTTCTATTTTAGAGAAAGAAAAGGTTGAAAGAATATAGGAAAGGAGAAGGATAGAGAGCATGATTGAAGCAGAGATAATAAAAGGAAAATAGAGAAAGAAGCACAATTCTCCATAGTAATATCTATATTAGGATCTATTTTAAGCTATGACTATTGTGATTAACCTGATAATCTAAAATAAAGACAGGCAAACAACTGATCAGATACCTTGTCGAATTTGGCTTATAATATCTGTCATATTATATTATATATCTAAATAAGCTGTTAGAATATTGAACTTATTGTTGGGATATATACTATTAAGTATTAACCATGGTTTTGGTTTAGATATAGTATTTTATTATGGAATAATTGTTTATTCAATTTTAATAAAGTTTTAAATAGATCATATATTAGTTTGCGTCCTTTGCTTATATAGTAGATGTTTTAGTGTATAGAGTTTAGCTTATACACGGAAGATTAAATCATCGGACGTTCTTATAAGTATAAAGTTTGAGTTCACAATCTAATTAACGATGGAATTGGACAAACCATCATGGGTGAATGTAGTACAAGATTAAATATAATTTATCTTGATTATGGGAATGGTTTAATTTCAACTTCTTGTGCTAGTACATTTTGTATGTATTGAACGGATCTAACCAAGTAGAGATAAGTATTTTACACTGACTTAATAAAATAAACTCTCTAGCCATTAAATGTAATTATTCTCTTACTCTTAATATAATAATTATTATTTGTGTACATTATTATTGTTTTGATTTATTAAAAGGCGAGATTCTTTCGTGGGTCAATATGCCTGGTAAATTGGATAATAGTAATGTACATCGGCAAAGTAATAGTTAGTTGATGGAATCCATGTCTCGGTTTAGAGATTGATGATACACCTTTACGAAAGTGTATAAGTTTTCATGTGTATACCCGTCCAGTGGATTTTGTATCTCACACATGAAGTAAGATAAGCAAAAGTCTAAAGCAAATAATCAATAAATTAAATCGTCAGTAATTTACTTTAATTGATTAGTATCTGAATCTTAACATGGGGAGTTAAATAAGATTTAATAGATGAATTTCAAAATTGAATACAGAGTGCAATTACGAATTTTTAGTGGAATAATTTGTAATTAATTATGGTGGATATTAATTTCGAAAATTAGAAATTAATTCCATAATTAGAAGCCTTGTTAATTAAATTATGAGATCCCTGTTGTGTCTTAATAATAGGAAATAAAAGAATCTTTTTTCTGGTAGAAAAGAAAACAGGTTTTAGAAAAGGGTTTTAACCCTTAAAGCTTGTGCTATAAATAGATAAGGTTTTCCACCTAGAAATTAATGGAAGCTGGTGGCTAAAATTTTCAGCCAAGTTTTCTAGAAATTTCTCCCACAAGGAATAACTATTTTCGGATATTATTTGGGTAACACATTAGAAGATGGTGGAACGTTCGTGTGACGACCCAAAGGGTCATCACCGTATTTCTCCCTTTCTCCGCGCTTTGAGGCCTTGGAAACCTCGCTGGTGGTTACCTCGATTTGGGTGCGCAGTCCGGGCGCGAAGCCGCAAAGTTTTTATGTTAAAATATGTGAATTCTGTGAAAATTTTGAAGAATTATGATATTAATATTGATATAGTTGACTTTGGTCAACATTTTGGGTAAACGGGCCCGGACCCGTAATGTGATGGTCCCGGAGGTCCGTAGAAAAATATGGGACTCGGGCATGTGCCCGGAGTCGAAATCCGAGGTCCAGAACCTCGGTAAAAGAATTTTTCTGTTAAATTATTTTCTGAAATTAACAAGGGAAAATGGAAATAAAAATGAGTTAGAAAATATAGGTACCGGGCTCGTATTTTGGTTCCGACGTCGGGTACGGGTCTTAAATATGTGTTAAGTGCTATCTGTGAAATTTGGTCGAAATCGGACGTTGTTTGACGTGTTTCGGGCCTAAATAGCTAAAGTGGGAAGTTTATGAACTTTGAAATGAAAATTATGAGTTTTGGGGTTTGATTCTTTGATTTTGATATTATTTTAGCGATTTGATCGCTCGAGCAAGTTCGTAGGATGATATTGAGTCAGTGTGTATATTTGGTGTGGAGCCCCGAGGGCTCGGGTGAGTTTCGAATAGGTATCGGGGTGGTTTTGGACTTAGGGAAATTGCAGAAAATCTGCAGCAGGTATTCCTTCTTCGCGTTCGCGTCCATCTGGTCGCATTCGAGAAGGCTTCTACGGTCCCTCTTAAGCGGAAAATAACCGCTTCTGTGGTTTCTCCTTAAAAGGGAAAATTCCGCTTCTGCAGACACCTGACCGCTCCAGCGGTCCCGCTTTTGCGGAAATATGACCGCTTCTGAGGTCTATGAGGGGAAGCCAAAGAATCGCTTCTGCGATTAAGAAACCGCTTGTGCGGCTTCGCTTTTGCGGATAACTGACCGCTTCTGCGGTCTCAGAGGAAGAGGTGCTAAATCGATTATGCGGAGCAAAGGCCGCTTTTGCGGCGCCGCTTCTGCGGTTCCCAAACCGCAGAAGCGGAAACAACAGAAGCCTGCTGCAATTTTCCTTCTAACTTCCAAAACTAACCCGTTGAGCATCCGAAATCATCCCGGGACCCCCGGGACCCCAACCAAAAACATCAATACCATCTAATACCTTATTCGAACTTGTACAAATTCTCAAAACACCTCAAACAACTCCGAAAACCCGATTAAATCAAGGGTTCAAACCTAAGAACTTCAAATTCTAACCAAAAACGCTTTCGATAAAAAACCTAACCAAACCTCGCCCGAATGACCTGAAATTTTGCATACACATCCCAAAAGACATGATGAAGCTACAGCAACTTTCAGAATTCAAATCCAACCCTCGGATCAAAAACTCACTATCGGACCGGAAACTTCAAAAATTCAAACTTCGGCATTTTAAGCCTAAATGAGCTACGGACCTCCAAATAACATTCCGAACATGCTCCCAACCTCAAAATCACCTAACGGAGCTAACGGAACCATCAGATTTCCATTCCGAGGTCGTCTTCACACTGTTCACCATTTTTTAACTCTTAAACTCTCATTTAGGGACTAAGTGTCACAAAACACTCCGAATCCTAATACCGAACATCCCGGCAAACCAAAATAGCAGAAATGAACTTGGGGAAAGCAATTAATGGGGAATCGGGGCGTAAATTCCAAAAATGACCAGCCGGGTCGTTACATCCTCCTACACTTAAACATTCGTCCGTCCTCGAACGAGCATAGAGAACTTACCTAAAGTAGCAAAAAGATGAGGGTACTGGCTGCGCATAT
>MU780480.1:190402-205076 GCA_026770625.1 Nicotiana glauca | reverse complement strand
AAAATCTCTTGAATTCCTAGGCCTAAAACATGTAATTTAAGGTGTAAATTGGGGGAATTGGGTAGAACTAGGGCTTTAGGAATTTTGGGTGATTCAACCTCAAATGGGGTCGAATCTTGAAACAAATTACATATTTGAACTCGTGGGGTTATGGGTGATTGGAATTTGGTCCGAGCCTCGAGTTTGGACCATGTGGGCCTGGTGTCGAATTTTGGTATTTTTGGAAGAATGCAAGAAAACTCATTTCTAGGCTATGAGATTATGTTGTTGAGCCTTAATTGATATTATTGAATTAATTATGCCTAGATACCACCGTTTCGGAGTCGGATTTTAGAGAAAAGGCGGTATTGGAGAGTTGATTGCTATTCTTTGGACCGAGGTAAGTGTTTGATCTAACTTTGGCTTGAGGGAATAGGATTAGAATATTATTTGCTAATTGCTAAATATTGAGTACGGTGTATAGGCATGGTGACGAGTTTCTATACACCGGTGTCTAGCATGACCGTGGGTCCTTATTGTGCTTATTCTTATTTTGTTGTGACTCTTTCTTGTTAAATTGGTGAACTCTATATAATGTGAAGAGTATGAGAAGGAATTTATGATTTTGTAAACTCTTTAGAGCATTGGCTCGATTGATAAAGTAACTATTGAGTAAGAAATGAAAGAAAGAGAAAGAGATGTGATCATTCCCTTACTGGGCTGTTTACGTATATTGATTATCTCCCTCGCCGGGATGTGAAGGTTGTTGTTATTGTTACCTTGCCGAGATTTGACTGTTTACTTGTGTTTTATCTTGCCGGGATATCTATTAATTTTGTCTATCCCCTCGCCCCCATTGTTTGTGATTGTTGTTTGGGTGAGGTTGAGTGATAAAGCACGATGGGTGATGCCGTGCACGATTGTTTTGATTATATTATGCACGAAGGGACATTCCGTGCCATGTTTTGATTATATTATGCACGAAGGAACATTCCGTGTCATGTTGATTGCTATTGCATGAAGGAACATTCCGTGCCATGTTTTGGTTATATTTGCACGAAGGATCATTCCGTGCCACGTTTTGATTATTAATGCACGAAGGGACATTCCGTGCCATGTTTTGATTATATTTGCACGAAGGATCATTTCGTGCCACATTTTGATTATTAATGCGCGAAGGGACATTCCGTGCCATGTTTTGGTTTATTACTCTCGTTGATTTTATAGTTGTACCATTTCATTCCTTATTTATTTACTTTGTATCCTAAATTGCTACAGCCCCATAGCATGCTCCCTTCCCTTTTTAACTGTCTAGTATTGGTATTCTTTCTTGTTATTGCACACACACACACACACACATATATATATATATATATATAGAACTGTACAGTTTGATTTGGTAGTCCTGTCTAGCCTCGTCACTACTTCACCGGGGTGAGGCCAGGCACTTACCAGTACATGGGGTCGGTTGTGCTGATCCTACACTCTGTGCATCTTTTTGCACAGATCCAGGTGTTGGGGCAGCGGTTGAGTAGCAGTAGCATTTTAGGAGCGAGCTTCCAATCCAGGGACATTCGAGGTAGCCTAGCTGGAGTTCGCAAGCCGAAGTCCCTTTCTATATTTTTGTTTGTTTTCATTGTATCGAGGCAGACATTATGTATTCTTTTTATTCGAACTTGTTTGTAGCACTCTTTAGAGGTTCGTGAGATAGCGACTCCAGTCTTGGGTAGTGAAATATTTAACTTCCGCATTGTGGGTTTCCAGCTAGCTTATGTTTTAAAAGACTTCTGGATTTAATTAAAACTTGTTATTTTATTATTGTCGTGTTGTTGTCCGAAGATGTTTAAATGCTTGGCTTGCCTAGCTCTGACAGTAGGCGTCATCACGACTCCCGATGGTGGGAAATCCGGGTCGTGACAGTTCGGAGATCATGATCTTAGGGGTGGTGGAGATTTCAACGAGACGATGTGAAATTGAAGGCTCACGTGACTAAAGAGCCGTGTTCACGCTTCAAGAGGTAACCCGTAAAATTCCGTTTATACTAGTTATCTAGATTACATGTGATTTTGAAATTGGGATTGCTTCCACTGCTATTATGAGTATTTATGTTGGGGAAATTAATTAGTTTACAAGTTTCCATAAGCTTATACTTACTATTTTTTTCACCTGGATTTCATTTTTCCTTTTATTTTTAAAAAATTCCAAACTAGCTTTTTAGTTAATGTGAAACTTTAATTAAATAGATGGCGTGGTTTATTAATCTACTAGCAAGGTAGCCCGGGCTTTGCCCTGGCCCAACGTGAACAAAACTACCTCATGATGAGAAATAGAAAAATCTGCAAGCACTTAATCTCGGGGCATTTGCATCCATACCTACTTTTTGTGTCACGTTTTAATTTGTGCCCGCTTTGCAAAAAAATTACAAGCGCCCGCTTTTTCGCATAACTTCAGCATACGGGGTTAGAGTAGCAAAGGCCATCACGCAAAAGTTCAGCATTCTAGTAGCCGGGCCTGAAGTTAAACTCTAGAGCTGAAGTTTTTGTTTTGTAACTGACGAACTTCAGCTCAAGAGCTGAAGTTTTTGTTTTGTAACCGGCGAACTTCAGCTCTAGAACTGAAGTTTTTGTTTGTAACTGGCGAACTTCAGCTCTAGAGCTGAAGTTTTTGTTTTGTAATTGTCAAACTTCAGCTCTAGCGCTAAAGTTTTTATTTGTAACTGGCAAACTTCGGCCTTCTTAGAGTGTTTTTGAGCTTTTGGGAAGCTGAACAAATTAAAGACTCCCATTGATCCCTCCCTAAAGAATCACCCACAAACATCACTGTTTTCCCTTTCATTTTCAGCAGAAACTCAAGCCCATTGAACCTATCAAGAAACAAAAACCACCCCAACAAATCAAATAATGCAGCACCCATCAGCAAAAGGAAAAATAAAAAAAAAATAGCTTCTGTATTTAATAATAATACTCCCTCCGTTTCAATTTATGTGAATCCATTTGACTGGGCACGGAGTTTAAGAAAAGAGAGAAGACTTTTGATCTTGTGGTGTAAAATGAGGCACCTTTATTTTGTGTGGCTATAAATCATTGCATAAAGATAAATTGTTTCCAAATAAAGAAAGGGGTCATTCTCTTTGACACAGACTAAAAAAGAAATAGGTTCACATAAATTGAAACGGAGGGAGTAGTACTTTTCTTTAACAAAGTACGTTCATTATGAACAAATGTTTATATAAAATGCTCAAGTAATGAAAACCACTGAAGTTCAATTCGTGACATTATTTCAAGAAAAAATTATTGAGTTGATTTGATAACTTAGAATTTTAAAAGTTTCTGTTCTATAGTAAGATGACTTCTGAGGAATTGAGTGAAGCCACAAAAGGAGAGATATTGTTACATCAATGTTAAGTTCCGGAGAGATATGGAGATCACTGAGAGAAGGAGAAGGAGAAAGGGTCTAAAGGCTAAAGTTGTATAAAAAGTGGGTACAAGTTAAAAGTTTTAAATAAATGAGTATATATTAAATGGGAGCGTTCAAATAGGACGCCCGTGCAATTTTTATCATTACCTCATATAAGAACATGTATTTCTGCCAATCTTGACATAGTTCAAAGATAATCATATCAATTTTGGGGGTTTTTCCAACCAAATATCAGAATGTACACTAAGCTTTTACCTTTAAGTGCATATAATCAGCTAGAGCTTCAATTCTAGACGAAGTTAATCTAGGTGTCTCTCAATAACTAATCACTCACAATATTATAATCTTGGCAGTTTGATTAATATTGAATAATCACGTAATAATAAAAATAAATTAATTGAAGTCATAGAACTCTGTATTGTGAAAGGCCTTATTTGAAAAAATGATTTTAATACTCATCATAGTCCTTGCCATTTCATTTCATACTGTAATTTCTAATTTATGGTTCACCGATGCAGTCGTTCTACTAATTATTAATACTTGAAACCAAATATATTGGACCTATATGGACGACTGTTTATCTAAGGAAAGTTAAGAAATGATTTGAATTAGGTTCAACCAAGTACCAATATATTGTACTCCATAAAAGTCCAGTTATTCAGTGTTTTCCCGATTTGCATAATAGTAGTAGGCCTAGCTTCAATTTAGTAAACAAAGTATCTATTGAGTAACAAAATCATACACAACTTTCGTGCTTCTTCAACTGCTACCACTTAAAAATAGGCATTAAACAATTACTTATAAATACACATATAAACCACTGCACGACGATTCTGATTAAGTTAACTCTTAAAACTTGTAAGTTATTCCATATGTTAGCCAAAAGAAGGAAAAATGCTTGTGTATTTCTTCAAAATCCAACCCGTAAAGCAAGAAAAAAGCACTTTATACTTGTCTAATTCACGGAAAAGCACATGTCATGTTGTTGTTGTTGTTTAACAAAGAATGTAGGATACTCCCTCACCATCATTATCTTAAACCATCACAAAAGATTTAATTTCTTAATGTATATATCAATGTCATTTAGTTTTAAAATAAAACTCCAAGTTTTTTCCCTTTTCATTGCTATGTCTTTCCCCTAATACTTTTCTCTCCTCCCACAATCCCATCTTCCTTACCAAAAGATTGCCGTTTTCCTCCTTCTCCAATACATCTGAACTTGACTAATATGTTGAAATAGAGAAGCTAATACAATATTATGAAATAATTATCTATTATTATAAATGAAATATTAAATAAGATATATGGGAATGCTTATTAAATGTGACAGAAGGGGTTGCTCTGATGGTAAGTAACCCCCACTTCCAATCGAGAGGTTGTGAGTTCGAGTCTACCCAAGAGCAAGGTGGGAAGTTCTTGGAAGGAAGGATGCTGGGGGTCTATTTGGAAACAACCTCTCTACCCCAGGGTAGGGGTAAGGTCTGCGTACACACTACCCTCCCCAGGCCCTACTAACACTATGTTTGGATCATTGTTACCCATCGTTTTATAATGTATTGTATTTTACTATATTGTATTGTATGTATGGTTTTTATGAATACAATGTTTGGATAGATTGTATTGTATGTTGTTGTTAAATAACATTTTGTTGTTTGGTTTGATTGTATCGTACTGTACTTTAACTGATAAGTTTACTAAAATACCCTCAATTATTTTAAATATTTAATTATCAAAATTTACACATAAAATTATTTAAGAAAACTCCTTTCTATATGTATCACGAATTATGTCTTATATATAAATTAAGCAATTAAATTCATGCAAATTTATCGAAATTAATGGAACAAGATAAAAATATTAAAAAGTATTAGATCATAATAATAATTTAATTTTTTTTTCCATAACTTAAGGATAAAAATTTAACAACGATGATAAAGAAACGAATGAAAGAGTTGGCAGAATAAAGATAAATAATAATACCTTGCACAATTGAAAACAACCAATATCACAAAGTTAATTGGATATAAAGTAACTAGAATTGGAATTATAAATCAAAGTAGAAGAAAGAATGAAACAACAGTAAGGGAAAACATAAGAGTTGGAAGCAGCAGAAGGAAAAACGAGATTTTCATGTATATAGATAATATTTGGGATTCTATCTTTGAGAATTTATATAGGTTATTAGACTTCACATAGAATTATATGAGAAAAAGACTTTGCTATTATTTAAAATAAAAAAAGGTAAAGGGTAAAATAAAATTATATAGTAATAAATTAGGGCATAATTGGACAGAAAAATAGGAAACAATCCCACCACATCAAATCGGTTGTTCCAAAAAATGGGATTTTTTATTGTTCCGGAACAATGAATTTAACAATACAATACAACCAATTTTAACTAAACAATCAAAACAAACATTGTTCTAGAAAAATAATACAATACGATACAATGGGTAACAACTGTCCAAACAACCTGTAAGTGGGATTATATTGGATTGTTATTGTTGTTATTATTAAATGTGAAATTGTTCAAATTTGAAGTTCGACCATGGAATAAATATTAAGTTGGAAAGTTTAGAAGAGTGAATTTATCAAAATTTGAATCAATGTAAAATATAAATTACACGGCTGATTAGCGAGAATTATAAATATCACGGTGTTCTACTTACTTAAATTGATGAACTTTAGAATTTCAAGATTGTTTGCATCAATCAGGTCAAAGTCTGTTTGTAGCATAGTCATGAAACTCCAAGCTTCAATTAACTGTAAACTAAGAAAATGGAAGAAGGAAACAGAGAGAAACAAAATGTCACGACCCCAATCCCGGTCGTGATGACGCCCAACACAATTGCTAGGCAAGCCCGACCCATTTGAACACTCTCAACCCAAATACGAAATCTCATTACCAGTTAATTGAGTCAATTTAGCAATTAACAAGATTAATAATCCGATAGTAAATAGAAACAATGCGAGAACCATAATAACTGTCAAAACAACTCTCAATAGGTCTGGGGCCACGAGTCTAGAGCCTCTAATACAATTGAGTAGCAAAATCGAAACATAAAAGAAGTCTAGGAAACGAAATCAAAAGAGATAGGGAGAGGAGTCGGGTCCTGCGGACGCCAGGCAGCTACCTCGACAACTCCTGAGAGAATCTGGAGAGCAGCAACAACGCTACTAAGCCTCCGAAACACCTGTATCTGCACACATGGTGCAGGGAGTAAAGTGAGTACTCCAACTCAGTGAGTAATAGGCATATATAATGACTGAAGATAAGAATTCACGAAATACCACAATGTAAAACTATAACCAGCAATTCAGCATAATTGACGGTGAAATAGCAACAAAAAAATGACAGGTAGATCAGATAAACATCAATTCATGAATGCAATGCAATACACATGACCGCTGCGGCGTGCAGCCAGATCCATTTGGGTACCCCGCGCTCACTGTGGGGGTTCAGACTCTGGAGGGGCTCCTACAGCCCAAGCGCAATATCATCATAACAACGCTGCGGCGTGCAACCCGATCCATAATCAGTCCAGAATATGCAAGTGAGCCACTAGGGCGATGTCAACTAATAGCTCTCAGCTCCAAACGTCAGAAAATGTAGTTTAAGTTGTAAAACCTTAGAAGTATGACTGGACATTTCAAAACAGTGTTTAACTCAGGACTGAAATCATTTAACATGCTAAGTATCATGGAAACAGTGATAATAATCCCTAAAGGATTCAAATAATCGGCACAAAGCCCAAATATATCCATAAAATCCAAGTAGGATGATTACCAATCAATCTCTAGTCAAGAACACAGTATGAACATCACTCGGGACCGACTAAGTCGTGGTCCCCAATCACAAACGACCTCGCACTCATCATACAGTACGTGTCTCGCCTCAATATAGCGTCACAATGCGATATACCAGGGTTTCAAACCCTCAGGTCATCATCTACATCTATTACTCACCTCAAGCTGGCCACAAGTCTAGCTCGCTATGCCTTTTCCTCTCGAATCGACCTCCTCGCGTGCCGAATATGATCAAAACCACAAGGAATATATTACTATAGGTCAGAGAAACATAACCCAATCGAAAAGACTCGAAAAATACCAAAAATCACGAAGTTGGCAAAACCCGAGCCCCGGGCCCACTTCTCGAAAAATTACAAAATTTACATCACCGGAAACCTCGTCTCACCACGAGTCCATACATACCAAATTTACCAAAATCGGAGCTCAAATGTCCCTTCAAATCCCAAATTTTTTATTTCAAAACCCAAGCCCTAGTTCTCTCAATTTTTACCCAAATTTCCAAGAATTAAATGCTAATTCTTCAATAAACTAGCATTTCTAGGTCACGAGACTTACCTCCAATCAATTTCCGTCAAAATCCTCTTCAATTTCTACCAAAAAGCTCTTAAGGTGGTCAACAATGGAGGAAATAATGAATGGGGTCGTGGATGAAATAATATAAAAACCCCTCTGAACGCCCAAATTTAACCTTTCGCGAACGCGGTCAACACCCCCGCGTTCGCGATGCACAATTTCCTTTGACCATAAGTTAACTCTACGCGAACGCGTTGACCAATACGCGAACGCGATGCTCTAAGTTCTCCAACTTCGCGAACGCATTTCCCATTATGCGAACGCGATGCACAGGCTCCTCAACCTACGCGAACCCCTTGTCGCGAACGCGTTGAACAAATCAGGCAGAGCCCCAGGTCCCTTCTATGCGAACGCGAAGCAACCCTCGCGAATGCGATGGTCTGCAAAATCCCTCATCACGAACACGTTCCTAAGGCTGCGAACGCGAAGACCAATTTTGGTCTGCAACAGCTAGGCAATTTTCTGCAATAAATTTAAAGTTCAAAAGCTCCGTTAAGCCATCCGAAATCACCCCGAGGCCCCTGGGACCTCAACCAAAGGCACCAACATATCCCAAAACATCATACGAACTTGTTCGAATCATCAAAACACGTCAAACAACACTAAAATCATCAATTCACATCAGATTCAAGCCTAAGTTTCTTCAAAACTTTCGAAACACGCATTCGATCTCAAACCCAACCAAAACACCTCCAAATGACCTGAAATTTTACCCGTATATCCAAAATCACCTAACAGAGCTACTGCAACTCTCTGAATTCCATTCCAACCCTCGGATCAAAATCTCACCTACTAACCGGAATTCGCCAAAATACTAACTTCGCCAATTCAAGCCTAATTCTATACCGGACCTCCAAAACCGATTTCGATCGCACTCCTAAGTCACAAATCATCCCCCGAAGCTAATCGAATCACCGGAAATAATATCCGAACCCTATAACTAAATAGTTAACTTCCGGTTGACTTTTTCAAAACAAGCTTTCCTTAAAGAGACTACGTGTCTCATTTCCCTTTAAAACCAATCCAAATCGACTCGATCACCTCAAATACCGATAATTAAGCATAGAGAAATATAATATGGGGGAAACGGGGCGATAACTCACGTGACGACGGGCCGGGTCGTCACACGAAAAGATACAGTCACCAAAAACGTCAGTAAAAGTCAAACATACCAGGCGTTGGCCTTTTAGGAAATGACAGGACACATGTGCATATGAAATGACCAAACTGCCCTCATTGAAAGTGCCTTTCAAAGAGTGAAGTGAATTGGAAGTTCCTCTCATTCCCTCTTATTAATAGTAGTAATTTAAACTCCTCAATTTTATTGCTGTTTTATATTGAACTTTGCTTTAGAAGATGAAAATTATATATATATACACAAACAAATGACTTCCTTTTTTCCTAGCTTTTTCTCCCACACTTTTTGTGACTAACCCCCTCCCTCCCAAAAAAACATTTAGAAGATAAAATACAACATGTGCAATTAATCAACAAAGAGATATATCATTGTTAATGCATATGAATATTCTAAAGAGATGGAAGAGTTAGCAGTATGTTCAGTATTTTTTTTAACCCTCAAGCACAATATTGGAAATTGAGTATATTCTCTCTTAAATGCTATCTCCAGCCCTGAGCATGGGTGTACATATGTCGAGTTGATTCGACTTTTTCAATTATCAAATCAAACTAGCAGTGTTGGATTTTTAAATTTATAAACCAAATCAATAAAGTCGAATTTTTCAATCTCGATTTTTTTCGGGTTTTTGATTTTTTTTCCAGGTTTTCGGGTTTTTTTTTTTCCGGTAAAGTCTTCATTACAAAAATATGTAACTTGTGCTTCAAATATTTCTTTAGTCCTAGTAAGATATAACTATATAAAATATTATCCAAGAAAATAATACAATAATATGAGATAAATCATAGCATTATAAAATATTCAATAACAAAGGTAATAAAATTACATAAAGTAAATATTACAAATTACTAAGCTATCATGAAATTAACATAATCTAAAAATACGATATAGGCCATGCTAAAATGAGTATAGCCAATAAGTACTATTAGTCACATAACTAAGCACTAAAGAAAAAGAAACTAAGTTATGCATTTTCATTATAAGCCAATATATAAAAAATAAATATTCAATACTATCGTCATTTGTAGTGTTGAATTGAATTTTTTTTATTAGCATTAGTGTGCATTTTCATTATAAGCCAAATAGATATTCAATACTATCGTCATTCCTAGTGTTGAATTGAATTTCTTTTGTTAGCATTAGTGTTGATTTGAACTTTGTTTGAGTTTATGGGCTATAAATTTTATTTACCATTCAAGAATGTTAAATTCAAGCTTGAAATAATACGTTAAAAGATAATTCTGTAAAAAAGTTTAAGAAAAATCTATAAATTATATTACAATAAATATATAGATGTATAAAATATTTTTTAAAATTGTATAAATGTACTATCGGATTAGTTTTGTTTCATTTGACTTTTTTAGTTAAAATCAAACGAAATCAATTATGGTCAATTTTTTTTTTCAATACCAAACCAAACCACAATCATTTTTTTTTCGATGTAGCTCGAAATATCAATTTGGTTCGATTTATTGATTTTCTTTGTACGCCCTACCTCTAAGCATGTTGTCTCACCATTCTCGCTCTCTAATCACAAAAGCCAGATCCAGTGTAGGGGAGTTGGTGCATCCTTGGCATGAACTATTTTTATAGTTAAAATAATCTAGAAATTATATATCTAGATTAAGTTTAATTGACACTGATTAACACAAAGTAGTGATACCTATAATATTGGATCTACTTGTGCTAATTAGTCCACCTTGATTGGTTCCTCGCAAATATTGACACGTTTTGTTGGCGAGAAATTTAAAAATAGTCAGATTTACCACTGGTCGTTGAAAAATAGCCAAGTTTCAAAAGTCATCGAAATTTAGCCACTTTAAATCTGAGCGAAAATACTATTTAAAATCGGGAAAAATACGCCCGCAAATTTTACGGGAGTTCCAGCATAAGTATGCTTGAACTCCCGTAAATTTTACGGAAGTTCCAGGATAACTATGCTGGAACTCCCGCAAAATTTTACGGGAGTTAAAGCATAATTATGCTGGAACTCCCGCAAATTTTACGGGAGTTCCAGCAAGTACAATTGTTCAGTATAATATACTCCCGCAAATTTTACAGGAGTTAACAAAGTATACCGGTCCAGCATAATATGCTGGAGTTCGTACACAAATGCATCAGAACTCCCGTATATTATACTGGACTGGTCCCTATTGCAGCAAAATAGTGGCTATTTTTCATTGACTTGGTAAACGCTGGCTATTTTTCATTGACTAGTGTGAAAACTGGCTATACCATGATATTTTAACGTTTTGTTGCTTTGATCATTCGGTATTTGAATTTCACTAGCCCAACAGCCCCAACTAGTATAGAATTCGGCCGGACTATGCTCATTAAGGGTAGAAAATGCTCCTATCAAAAGGCTCTTCATTCTCTACGCTAGCTCTAACTCTAAGATACTTAGTTAAAGATAAAAGAATTTTATATTTAGTTAAAGATAAAAGAATTTCAATCATCGCTCCACAGTCCTCGGTGGATATTTTATATTTAACATAAATAAATATCGTGACATGAACCCAGTGTAGCACCATTTCTGTAGTTGATAGCCCATATGTACCGTGACTGAGCCTAACATAACTTTAGTGCATTTTACCTTTTGGGCTATGGTCCAGTCAAATTAGCTCATTACCGCTCTTTGAATCCTCTTTTTCAATGTAAGGACAAGGGATTTTGGCGCAGTATGACAATGCATTGTTCTCATAATTAGCACAAAAGCTATGCTTGTAGATATTGATACTATAGCCAATAAATGTACATCATAATAATAATGTGTATATTATAATTTTATTTTCCTTCTTTGTGTATATCAAAATATATATTAAAATTTTATTTTTCTTTCTTTGTATATCTAAACTATGAAATTATAAAAATAGTTGTTTAAAATTTATTGTTATCTCTATATCAATGTATTTCACAATAAAAAATTATATTGTTTGTATATCAAAATGTATAACGCATCAAATAATACCAAAATATATATCACACATTAGATATACAAAGAAGAAAAATAAACTTTTTATATATTTTTTGATATACACAAAAAAAAAAACAATTGTGATATAAATGTTATTGTTGAAATACACTTTTATTGGGACTGTAACATACAAAGGATAAAGGGATTAAAAGATTGCTTTATCAAAGAGTGTATAAATTGACCAGGACACTATTTAACAGTGTAATCGAGGGTGCTCAAAATCGATCCGAAATCGAAAACTGAACCGAACCGAACCGAACCGAAGCTTAATGGCTTACTGGTAACAGCTTAACGACTTAACGGACGGGGAACAAATTAAATTTTTTTTATATCGGTTTGGGGGCGGATTATTCAATTTTCTTAACGGATAATCCGTTAACCCGTTAAGAATATATATATATATATATATAAAACCTAAAACCCTTGAAAATGAATAAGTATAACAAGAACAAACAACTATTAATACTTATTGCACACCTAAAAAGATTCGATTCTTCAATACATATCATAACTGCAGAAGCCAGTGGACTCTCAAAGACAATCAAATTAACCAGATATAAGAAATACCTAAACATTGAAGCTTTTAATCAAATGAGCATACAAGAACAGAGAACAACAATCCAGATTAAGTGACTTCTTATAAAGTTTCAATTTTTCAATACATATTACAACTAATGAAGTCAGTGGAATTGAATTCACCAGAAATGATAGACTTGGAATCAAAAGCACCCCAAAAAAATGAAACTTTCGAACAAATTAGATTTGCAAGAACAAAGAAAAACAATCCATATAACTGACTTCTAACAAAGATTCAGTTTTTCAATACATATTATAGCTGAAGAAGTTAGTAGAAGGGGAGATATTTAGTGAATATGTATGTTAGGCCGATAAACCGCCCAATAAGAGCTAAACCGATACCAATCCGCTCGATATTTTATCGGGTGACTAACTGTTTAATATATTTAAAAGCCGATAACCGTTAAGAGTAAAAAGTCGCCCAATCCGCCCGATAAGCAGCCCTAGTGTAATCGATTATATACTTTGATTATGTGTAAACTGAAAATTGATAAACTAAAAACTGTAATTAATGAGTAACTGAAATTGATGGAATCATGTGTACCTAAAGAAAAGTTGATGGAATCCAAACTCTAGAACGGTTACCTTATCTACTACTCCCTCCGTTTCAATTTATGTGAACCTATTTTCTTTTTAGTCCGTGCCAAAAAGAATGACCCCTTTCCTTATTTGGAAACAATTTACCTTTATGCAATGATTTATAACCACACAAAATAAAGGTGTCTCATTTTACACCACAAGATCAAAAGTCTTCTCTCTTTTCTCAAACTCCGTACCCAGTCAAATAGGTTCACATAAATTGAAACGGAGGGAGTACTTTATTTTCTTTAGATACTCCTCGTTTTCCAATGCTTTTGACTTTTGTACGGGAAAAGTTTTTTTTTTTTTTATAAAAAAATGGTTATTGAAAGACAGAAGAGAGAGGATTCTTAATGCTATCACCGGTCCAAAATAAGTGATTTTTTGGCATTTTTCTTGTGGTCCAAAATAAGTAATTTTTTCAAATTTCAAGAATGAATTAATTATTTTTTCCTACATTGTCTTTAGAGTAAATAGTGTTGGAATATGTGTTCGGAGTATTTATGTGAGATAGTAAAGGTTAATATGATCAATTTTATTGCTAATTAATGCTAAAAGGTGAATTTTTTAATCTCTGTGAAAACATCCAAAAAATTATTTATTTTTGACCGAAGGGAGTATTATTTTCTTTTGCTAATTTTAAGGAAAATGATTTTGGTTATTAGAGGCCAATTTTTTTGGGCATATGTTGCAAAACCTAATGTAACGCTAAAAAATAATCAAAACATTCAGAAATCATTATGTTTTAGTGGTTATTAGCTAGTTGTAGCTACCATTTACTATATCACTTTCAATAGCTATGTTTTCAGATTTTTTTAGAGAGTATTTAATGTATTTAAGCTACTGTATTCATGAATACAGTAGCATATCTAGGCGTGAAGCATGGGATTACAGCTAGATAGATTTTTTATATTCGAGTGTATTCAACTGTATTCATGGTGTGAAACATGGGATTGCAGCTGGACAGATTATTGTATTCGACTGTATTCATGGTGTGAAACAGGAGATTACACTGTTTTTAAATGGAAAGTGAATCAATTAACATAATAGACTCCTAATATAACTCAACAAACTCAATTATAACACACAAATTTGGTATTTCTAGTTATAAAAAGATTCTCAACCGAAAAATACCCCAAAAATATAGCAATCTTCAGAGAAATTATATAATACATCTGAATACATAAATTTTATTAATTAAAATAAACATATGAATACATTCATGGAATATAGCGAGATAGTGAATACAATGAACTACATAGAATACATCGGGATACATTAAAATACAATAAAAAAAAGATAATGAATACAATGAAATATATAGAATACATCGAGATACATTGAAATACAATGAAGAAAAGACAATGAATACAATGAAATATGATCACGCCCAACTCTAGTCCTAAAAAGGATAAGCGGTCGCTGCAAATATAATCCGGTCTAAAAGTCCGGAGTCAAATCCCACAGAGAACTAAGGCTTAGCTATATCTGTTTAATATCACTAAGAAGACAAGATTGAAAATAAATAAACAGTTAAAAAACTAACTATGCTTGAATTGTAAACAATTGAAATAAAGGTCTAAGGTAATGGTTTCCCCCATTGTTGATTTCCTTAGTTGTATGTTTCTTAT
>MU780480.1:169746-183560 GCA_026770625.1 Nicotiana glauca | reverse complement strand
TACAAAGTTCATAACAATTCAAGTGCTCATGAGAGGTGAAAAGGTTCAAATAGATGGTTAATTCAAACAAATGGGTAAAACTTGTAATGTGGTTGCCAAAGAAAAAAGATTATAGGCTCAAAGATGTTAACTATGATACATAACAATTAGGTGGGTTAAATATACATATCTGGCTCAACAAGAAAACGCCTATATCACTTCCAAGACTGAACAACACTACTATTTCGCTTTTGCAAACACAGGGCAAGTTCTAGGCAACAAATGCAACGCACTGAATAATGCAAAACCTTACACACACATGGCACATAACTCACTCAGGATTGGATTTATAGACACTCTAGTCAAAGCAGTTAAGCAAAGTTAAGAACACACAATTTAAGGTACTTCTACAAGAGTCAAAAACTAAGCCTAAGCGTCACAACCAAAGTACTCATATTCTCAAGGCATAGCAAAGTCAAGAGATATTGCTTCAATTCAAAGCACAACACAATGGCTCTTATTCCCAAAAAAAACTAACTACACCCGGTTCAAATAAAACCCTTGGAAAAGAACCGTGGTCCAAAGAAAAACCAAGGGGGAGTTACTACACTATCCAAAACAAAAAAAAAATAAATATATTTGGAATTTTATTTAGACTTAATTCCCTTAAGAAAACTGTCTAGAAGATCTGTTATCAGGAAAAGTCCAATCTTTAAAAAAATAAACATAGATAAAGTAGCATGAAAAGTCACCCAGACAATCTCCTCACCCCACACTTAAAATTGCGCATTGTCCCTAATGCACATCCATACATACAAGAGGGCAAAAGAAACTCCCTAGTAGGCCAAAGGCTGAAGCACTAGCAGCACATGGGGTACTCAGACTTCTTCCAGCTTGGTCCTTCGTGCGGGTACCTCACACTTAGTTCCAACCATTTCATTTGTTGGTGCATCCTTCCAATACCTTTGCTTTCCATGCTCCTAACAAATAAAAAATTGGCACTGCAAAAATAATATAATTAAAAAAACAATAAAAAAATAAAAGAAAGCAATAAAGCTGAGTTGCCTCCCAACAAGCGCTTGATTTAACGTCGCTGCACGACGCGAATCACTTTTTGCCTCCACCTTGAGCTTATGAATTGAACCCCCAATTTGGCTTCATGTATTCGATTATGCTCCAGGGGGGTGGAACAAATATAATTGGTCCAAGCAACCATTTGTGACGATCCAAAGGGGCATCACCGTATTTCTCCCATTTTTTGTGCTTTTGAGGCCTTGAAAACCTCACTTTTTAGTTGCCTCAATTTGCGTGTGCAGTCCGGGCGCGTAGCCGGAAACTTTTATGTTGAAATATGTGAAATCTATCAAAAATTTGAAGAATTTTGATATAAATATGGCTAAAGTTGACTTCGGTCAACATTTTTAGTAAACGGACCCGGACCCGTGATTTGGCGGTCCCGGAGGATCCGTAGAAAAATATGGGACTCGGGCATGTGCCCGGAGTCAAAATCCGAGGTCTAGAACCCGAGTGAAAGAATTTTTCTGTTAAATTGTTATACTGAAATTATTAAGAAAAATGGAAATAAAAATGAAAATTTATTAAAAGACTATGGTATCGGGCTTGTATTTTGGTTCCGACTCCCAGTACAAGTCTTAAATATGTGTTAAGCGCTTCCTGTGAAGTTTGGTCGAAATCGAACGTCATTTGACGTGTTTCGGACCTAAGTATCTAAAGTTAGAAGTTGAAGGACTTTGAAATGAAAATGATGAATTTAAGGCTTGATTCTTTTATTTCGATGCTATTTTGGCGATTTGATCGCTCGACTAAGTTCATAGGATGTTATTGAGTTAGTGTATGTGTTTGGTTAGGAGCCCCGAGGGCTCAGGAGTGTTTCGGAGGTAGTTCGGGCTGTTTTTGTCCTTAGAGAATGTTGCAGATATTCTGCTGTCAGTGCCCAGGTATTTCCTTCTATACGATCGCATAGAGCAAGGTGCAGAGTTCAGAAGTCTTCTATGCGATCGCATTCTCCCTCCGCGATCGCATAGTGCAAAGTCCATCCCCCATTTCTTTCCTTCTATGCGTTCGCAACTGCCTCTCTGCGATCGTAGAGCACTTTCCCCTCTACTCTATGCGATCGCACTCCTTTCCCCACGATCGCATAGAGCATTTTCTTCCCAGTTATATTAAAATTTCCAGAACAGTAGTTACGGGATTTTCACAAAAAAATACACGAACTCCTTTCTTCTCCAAGCACTTAGGCGTCCATTGAAGCTCCTTTTCACCAAGACTTCTTGGGTTAGTAAATCTTAACTCGTTTTCTTTATTTTCTATCATCATTTATCAAATTCCTAGACCTAAATCATGAAATCAAAGTAGAAATTAGGGGTTTATGGTAGAGTTAGGGTTTTGAGGATTTTGGGTAATTCAACCTCAATTTGGGGTCGAATCTTAAAACAAATTATATATTTGAACTCGTAGGGTTATGGGTGACTAGGTTTTGGTCCGAGCCTCGTGTTTGGACCATGTGGGCCTGGTGTCGAATTTCGATATTTTTGGAAGAATGCTAGAAAACTCATTTATAGGCTATGGGATTATGTTGTTGAGCCCTAATTGATATCATTGAATTAATTATGCCTAGATACCATTATTTCGGAGTCGGATTGTAGAGGAAAGGCGGTATTGGAAAGTTGATTGCTATTCTTTGGACCGAGGTAAGTGTTTGATCTAACTTTGTCTTGAGGGAATAGTATTAGAGTACTATTGATTTCTATTTGCTAAATGATCGAGTACGGCGTATAGGTATGGTGACGAGTATCTATACTCCGGTGTCTAGCATGATCGTGGGTCTTTGTTGTTAGTTGTTCTTGGTATATTTAGGACTCTTCCAAGTTAATTAATGAATTCTACATAATGTGAAGAGTTGAGGATCAATTGTGACTTTGTGAATTCTTTGGAGCGTTGGCTCAAACGATAAAACACCATTGAGTAAGAAATGAAAGAATTGGTAAGAAATGTGATTAAATCCCTTGCCGGGATGACTTGAGTATATTGATTATCTCCCTTGCCGGGATATGGAAGTTATTATCATTGCTCCTTTGCCGGGACTTAGTTGTTTAATTGTGTTTTTTCCCTTACCGGGACATTTCTCTTTACTGTTTATTCCCCTCGCCCGTTTAGTTATGATTGCTGTTTGGGTGAGGAAGAGTGATAATGCACGAAGGGTCATTCCGTGCCATTGTTGATTATATTTGCCCGAAGGGTCATTCTGTGCCATTTTTAATTATATTATACAAGAAGGGACATTCCGTGCCATTGTTGATTATATTATGCACGAAGGGTCGTTCCGTGCCATGAAATAAGAGTTATGTGAGGAAAGAACGAAGGGTGATGCCGTGCATTTTGTTTGATTGCTTTGGGTGAGGATGAGAGTAAAAGCACGAAGGTTGATGCCGTGCAACTGTTGGATTTCTTGTCTCTGTTAATTATTGTTGTGCCCTATTTCTTATTTAGTTGATGACTTTTATATCCGGATTTTTCTCCCCCATAGCACGTTTCCCTTCCCTGTTAACTGTTTAGTTTTCGGTATTTCTTGCCTTCTATTACATATATATTTATATTGAACTGCACAGGTTGATTTGGTAGTCCTGTCTAGCCTCGTCACTACTTCGCCGGGGTTAGGCCTGGCACTTACCAGCACATGGAATCGGTTGTGCTGATGCTACACTTTTGTGCTTCTTGCACAGATCATGGTATCGAAGTAGCTTTTGGACCACAACATTAGCACGTCGAGTGGAAGCTGACTTCAGTCCAGGGACTACGAGGTAGCCTAGCTGGCGTTCGCAGGCCAGAGTCCCTTTTTCTATATCTTTTGTTTGTTTTCATTATATTGAGACAGACACTGTGTATTTCTATTCAGACTTGTTTGTAGTATTCGTTAGTAGTTCGTGAGATAGGACTCCAGTCTTGGGTTGTAAAATGTTGACTTCCGTATTTTGGGTTTTCATTTATTTATGTTATAAAAGACTTCCGGTTTTATTTAAAGGTTTATTATTGTTATTACTGTTGTGTTGTTGTTTTTTTCAAAGGTGTAAGTGTTTGGCTTGCCTAGCTCCAACAGTAGGTGCCATCACGACTCCTGATGGTGAGAAATCCGGGTCGTGACAAGTTGGTATCAGAGCTCTAGGTTGCATAGGTCTCGCTACTCACGGACAAACTTGGTAGAGTCTAAGGGATCGGTATGGAGACGTTTGTATTTATCCCTAGAGGCTACGGAGTTAGGAAAAGTTTCACTTTTGTTCTTTCTTGTCGTGCGATTCTGTTTCTCAAATACTGATCGTCTTTCTACTCTCTTCTTTTGCAGATGTCGAGAACACGTGCTTCCTCTTCTACCGTGCAACAGCCCGAGCCCCCAGCAGCAGCTCCTGCGAGGGGTAGAGGCCGAGGCCGTGCCAGAGGCCGCCGGGCAGCAATTCCAGAGGTGGAACCTCATTTTGACTATGATGATAATGTTCCAGCCCTAGCAGCTCCAGTGGGCCCAGCTCAGGTCCTAGGAGGGGTCATGGTCACCCCAGATCTTCAGGATGCTCTAGTCATATTGGCAGGCTTTATGGAGAGTGTCACTAGAGCGGGTTTTCTGCCAGTAGCACCAGCCACTTCTCAGGCTGGAGGAGGGGTTTAGACTCCTGCTACACGTACTTCGGAGCAGGTAGCTCCCCAGGCTCATGTCCTAATGGTTCAGCCAGCTGTGGCAGCTCAGCCAGGTATTACGGCTCAGGCCGGCGATGGAGCGGCTATGCCTTCGGATGCTTTGTGAAGACTTGATCAGTTCTCCAAGCTCTTCAACACCATATTCAGCGGTGCCTCATCAGAGGATCGACAAGATTTCTTATTCAGCTGTCATGAGATCCTTAGGACCATGGGTATAGTGGAGACCAATGGGGTCGATTTTGCCACATACCGGCTTGCAGGATCCGCCAAGACTTGGTGGGGGGATTTTTGCCTATCTAGACCAGCAGGGTCTCCAGCTTTGACATGGGAGCAGTTCGCGGAGTTGTTTTTGGAGAAGTTTCTCCCAGTCACTCAGTGGGAGGCACTTCGCAGGCAGTTTGAGCACCTCCAGCAGGGCTCCATGACAGTTACATAGTATGAGACTCAATTTGTTGACTTGGCGCGCCATGCGATTTTGATACTCCCCATAGAGCGAAAGATGGTCCGGAGATTTATTGATGGACTGATTCAGCCGATTCGTCTCCAGATGGCTATGGGAGCTGGTAGTGATATTTCCTTTCAGGAGGCGGCCAATGCGGCCCGCAGAGTTGAGATGGCCCTCTCACAGGGGAGGTGGTCAGATGTCAGATAAGAGGCCTCGTCATTCTGGTAGGTTCAATGGTACCTTGTCTGGAGGTAGGGATTCCTATGGTAGAGGTAATACACCGAGGCCATTTCAGTCAGCGCTCCATATTTCTCATGGTACTCCAGGTAGCGGTGGCTCTCAGCAGTACTATTCATATCAGCAGCCTATTAGTGCACCCCTACTTTATAGCTTCAAGGGAGGACATTCAGGTCGACAGGGCCAGCAGTTGCAGCAGCCGACGTCTTGTTATGGTTATGGTGACCCCAGTCACATTGTTAGGTTTTGCCCTCGAGTCTTGAGCAGCTCTCAGCAGTAGGGTCCTCGCCCCATAATTCAGGCAGCAGGTGATCCACAGCCCGCCCAGCCAGCTAGAAGGGGGTAGGGATCATAGAGGTGGAGGTAGAGACCGTAGAGGTAGAGCTCGGACCGGCAGAGGTAGAGGTCAACCAGTAGTTGATTGTCCTAGAGACATGGTTTAGGGAGATGGGGCCTAGCCCCGGTTTTATGCTTTGCCAGCCAGGCCAGAGGCTGAGTCTTCCGATGCTGTTATTACAGGTACTATTTTGGTCTGTGACAAGGATGGTTCAGTGCTATTTGACCCTAGGTCTACATATTCATATGTGTCGTCTTATTTTGCACCCTACTTGGCTATGCCTAGTGATGCTTTGGGTATCTCTTTTTATGTATCGACACCGGTGGGTGATTCTATAGTGGTTGATCGAGTTCATCGTTCCTGTGTGGTAGTGTTTGAGGGTCTTGAGACCAGTGTTGATTTATTACTTTTAGACATGGTGGATTTCGATGTTATATTGGGGATGGATTGGTTGTCCCCGTATCATGCTATCTTGGATTGTCACACCAAGACCGTGACTTTGGCTTTGCAGATTTGCCCCGATTGGAGTGGAGAGGGACCCCAGGTCAGGCCACCCGCAGTGTTATTTCATATGTTAAGGCTCGACGCATGGTCGAGAAGGGGTGTTTATCTTATTTGGCATATGTTCGTGATTCCAACACAGAGGTTCCTTCTTGTTGACTTTGTTCCTATTGTTCGGGAGTTCCCAGAGGTTTTCCCTTCAGACCTGCTAGGTATGCCGCCCGACAGGGATATTAATTTTTGTATTGATCTGACCCCAGGCACGCAGCCCATTTCTATTTTGCCGTATCGTATGGCCCCGCCAGAATTAAAGGAGTTAAAGAACCAGTTGCAGGATTTGCTAGAGAAGGGTTTTATCCGGCCTAGTGTTTCTCCTTGGGCGCGCCGGTACTATTTGTGAAGAAAAAGGATGGGTCGATGAGGATGTGCATTGATTACCGGTAATTGAACAAGGTGACGATAAAGAACAAGTATCCACTGCTGAGGATTGATGATTTGTTTGACCAGCTTCAGGGTGCGAAGGTGTTTTAAAAGATAGACTTGAGATCTGGCTACCATCAGCTGAGGATTAGGGCATCTGATGTCCCTAAGACGGCATTTCACACTCGGTATGGGCATTATGAGTTTTTGGTCATGTTATTTGGGTTGACCAATGCCCCAGCAACATTTATGGAGTTGATGAACCGAGTGTTCAGGCCTTTTCTAGACTTGTTCGTGATAGTCTTCATTGATGATATTCTTGTGTACTCCCGTAGTCAGGAGGAGCACGAGCAGCACCTCAGAGTGGTTCTTCAGACTCTGAAGAATAGTCAGTTGTATGCTAAATTCTTGAAGTGCGAGTTCTGGTTGAGTTCAGTTGCAAATCTGGGTCATGTAGTATCAGCAGAGGGCATTCAGGTAGACCCGAAGAAGATTGAGGCAGTCAAGAATTGGCCTCGACCAGCTTCAGCGACGGAGATTCGAAGTTTCTTGGGATTAGCAGGATATTATCGTCAGTTCGTGCAGGGGTTTTCATCTATTGCAGCCCCGATGACCCGGTTGACCTAGAAGGGTGCCCAATTCAGGTGGTCATACGAGTGCGAGGAGAGCTTTCAGAAGCTCAAGGCAGCTCTGAGTATGGCACCGATATTGGTTTTGCCCAAAGGTTCAGGATCTTATACAGTTTATTGTGATGCTTCCCGTATTGGGTTTGGTGCAGTGTTGATGCAGGATGGCAGGGTCATTGCTTATGCTTCGAGGCAGTTGAAGATCCACGAGAAGAATGATTCGGTCCATGATTTAGAGTTGGCAGCCATTGTTCATGCTTTGAAGATTTGGAGGCATTATCTATATGGTGTGACGTGTGAGGTGTACACGGATCACAAAAGCCTTCAGTAATTGTTCAAGCAAAAGGAGTTGAATTTGAAGCAGAGGAGGTGGTTGGAGTTGTTGAAAGATTATGATGTTACTATTTTGTACCACCCGAGGAGAGCCAATGTGGTGGCCGATGCATTGAGTAGGAAGTCCGCTAGCATGGGTAGTCTTGCTTATGTTCCGGTCAGCCAGAGACCGCTTGCTTTGGATATTCAGGCCTTGGCCAATCAATTTGTGAGGTTGGACATTTTTGAGCCTAGCCGAGTATTAGCTTGCACTGTCGCTCGTTCTTCGTTATTGAAGCGTATCCGTGATCGGTAGTTTGATGATCGCCATTTGTGTGTCCTGAGAGACACGGTGCAGCATGGAGGTTCCACGAAGGTGACTTTAGATGATGATGGGGTTTTGAGGTTGCAGGGATGAGTTTGTGTGCCCAATGTCGATGGGATTCGAGAGTTGATCTTAGCGGAGGCCCATAGTTCTCGGTATTCCATTCACCCGGGCGCCGCGAAGATGTATCAGGACATGCGGTAGCATAATTGGTGGCGTATGATGAAGAAAGACATTGTTGCATATGTGGCTGGGTGTTTGAATTGTCAGCAAGTCAAGTGTGAGCATCAGAGGCCTGGTGGTGTGCTTCAAAGTATTGAGCTTCCCGAGTGGAAGTGGGAGAGGATTACCATGGATTTCGTTACTGGACTTCCGGTGACTCGGAAGAAGTTTGATGCTATTTAGGTCATTGTTGATAGGCTGACCAAGTCAGCACATTTCATTCCTGTTGCCACCACCTATTCATCAGAGAGATTAGCTGAGGTCTACATCCGGGAGATTGTTCGCCTTCATGGGGTGCCAGCATCTATCATTTCGGACCGGGGTACGCAGTTTACCACAGTTCAGCAGGAGTTAGGCACCCAGGTTCAATTGAGCATAGCATTCCACCCTCAGATGGACGGTCAGTCCGAGAGGACTATTCAGATATTAGAGGATATGCTCCGAGCCTGTGTCATTGATTTTGGAGGCTCTTGGGACCAGTTTTTTGCCTTTAGCAGAGTTCACCTACAACAACAACTACCAGTCCAGCATCAAGATGGATCCTTATGAGGCCTTGCATTGTAGGCGATGTCGGTCTCCAATCGGATGGTTTGAGCCAGGAGAGGCTCGGTTATTGGGTATGGATTTAGTCCAGGAGGCCTTGGATAAGGTCAAGATCATTCAGGACAGGCTTCGTTCGGCTTATTTGCGGCAAAAGAGTTATGCAAATTGCAAGGTTCGAGATGTAGCTTTCATGGTTGGTGAGCGAGTATTGCTCCGTGTATCGCCTATGAAGGGCGTGATGAGATTTAGGAAGAAGGACAAGCTTAGCCCGAGGTTCATTGGCCCATTTGAGATTCTTGATCGTGTGGGAGAGGTGGCTTACAGACTTGCCTTGCCACCTAGCTTGTCAGCCGTGCATCCAGTGTTTCATATGTCTATGCTACGGAGGTATCACGGCGATCCTACCCACGTGTTAGATTTCAGCACTATCCAGTTGGACAAGGATCTCTCCTACGAAGAGGAGCCGGTAGCTATTCTAGACCGGTAGGTTCGATAGTTGAGGTCGAAGCGTTTTCCTTTAGTGCGTGTTCAGTGGAGAGGTCAACCTCCTGAGGCATCGACCTTGGAGTCCGAGTCTGATATGCGGAGCCATTACCCTCATCTATTTCTTGACTCAGGTACTTCTTTCTTTTGTCCGTTCGAGGACGAACGATTGTTTTAGAGGTGGAGAATGTGATGACCCAATGGGTCATCACTGTATTTCGCCCATTTTCCGCGCTTCTAATCCTTGAAAACCTCCCTTTTAGTTGCCTCAATTTGTGTGTGCAGTCCGGACGCGTAGCCGAAAAGCTTTTATGTTTAAATATGTGAAATCTGTGAAAAATTTGAAGAATTTTGATATTAATATAGCTAAAGTTGACTTCGGTCAACTTTTTTAGTAAACGGACCCGGACCCATGATTTGGCTGTCCCGGAGGGTCCGTAGAAAAATATAGGACTCGGGCATGTGCCCGGATTCAAAATCCGAGTCGAAATTTTAAATTGTTTTTCTGAAATTATTAAGGAAAATGGAAATGAAAATTGATTAAAATACTATGGTATCGGGCTCGTATTTTGGTTCCGACACCCGGTACATGTCTTAAATAGGTGTTAAGCATTTCATGTGAAGTTTGGTCGAAATCGGACGTCATTTGACGTTTTTCGGACCTAATTATTTAAATTTAGAAGTTTAAGAACTTTGAAATGAAAATGATGATTTTGAGGCTTGATTCTTTGATTTCGATGATATTTTGGCGATTTGATCGCTCGCCTAAGTTCGTAGGGTGTTATTGAGTTAGTGTGTGTGTTTGGTTAGCAGCCCCGAGGGCTCGGGAGTGTTTTAGAGGTGGTTCGGGCTGTTTTTGTCCATAGAGAATGTTGCAGATATTCTGCTGTCAGTGCCCAGGCATTTCCTTCTATGCGATCGCATAGGCTAGGCCGCGATCGCATAAAGCAAGGTGCAGAGTTTAGAAGTTCTTCTATGCAATCGCATTCTCCCTCCGCGATCGCATAGTGCAAAGTCCAGCCCCCCTTTCTTTCCTTCTATGTGTTCGCAACTGCCTCTCTGCAATCGCAAAGCACTGTCCCCTCTACTCTATGCGATCACACTCCTTTCCCCGCGATCGCATAGAGCATTTTCTGCCCAGTTATATTAAAATTTCCAGAACAGTAGTTACGGGATTTTCACAAAAAAATACACGAACTCCTTTCTTCTCCAAGCACTTAGACGTCCATTGAAGCTCCTTTTCACCAAGACTTCTTGGGTTAGTAAATCTTAACTCGTTTTCTTCAGTTTCAGTCATCATTTATCAAATTCCTAGACCTAAATCATGAAATCAAAGTAGAAATTAGGGGTTTGTGGTAGAGTTAGGGTTTTGAGGATTTTGGGTAATTCAACCTCAATTTGGGGTCGAATCTTAAAACAAATTATATATTTGAACTCGTGGGGGTTATGGGTGACTAGGTTTTGGTCCGAGCCTCATGTTTGGACCATGTGGGCCTGGTGTCGAATTTTGGTATTTCTGGAAGAATGCTAGAAAACTCATTTCTAGGCTATGGGATTATGTTGTTGAGCCCTAATTGATTTCATTGAATTAATTATGCCTAGATACCATTGTTTCGGAGTCGGATTGTAGAGGAAAGGCGGTATTGGAGAGTTGATTGCTATTCTTTGGACCGAGCTAAGTGTTTGATCTAACTTTGGCTTGAGGGAATAGGATTAGAGTATTATTGATTGCTATTTGCTAAATGATCGAGTACGGTGTATAGGTATGGTGACGAATATCTATACACCAGTGTCTAGCATGACCGTGGGTCTTTATTGTTAGTTGTTCTTTGTATATTTGGGACTCTTCCAAGTTAATTAATGAATTCTATATAATGTGAAGAGTTGAGGATCAATTGTGAATTTGTGAATTCTTTGGAGCGTTGGCTCAAACGATAAAACACTATTGAGTAAGAAATGAAAGAATTGGTAAGAAATGTGATTAAATCCCTTGCCGGGGTGACTTGAGTATATTGATTATCTCCCTTGCCGGGATGTGGAAGTTACTGTCGTTGCTCCCTTGCCGGGACTTAGTTATTTAATTGTGTTGTTTCCCTTGCTGGGACATTTCTCATTACTGTTTATTCCCCTCGCCCATTTGGTTGTGATTGATGTTTGGGTGAGGAAGAGTGATAATGCACGAAGGGTCATTCCGTGCCATAGTTGATTATATTTGCACGAAGGGTCCTCCCGTGCCATTATTGATTATATTATGCACGAACGGTCATTCCGTGCCATGAAATGAGAGTTCTGTGAGGAAAGCACGAAGGGTGATGCCGTGCATTATGTTTGATTGCTTTGGGTGAGGATGAGAGTAAAAGCACGAAGGTTGATGCCGTGCAACTGTTGGATTTCTTGTCTCTGTTAATTATTGTTGTGCCCCTTTTCTTATTTAAGTTGATGTCTTTTATATCCGGATTGTTCTCCCCCATAGCACGTTTCCCTTCCCTGTTAATTGTTTAGTTTTCGGTATTTCTTGCCTTCTATTACATATATATATATATATTGAACTGCACATGTTGATTTGGTAGTCATGTCTAGCCTCATCACTACTTCGTCGGGGTTAGGCCAGGCACTTACCAGCACATGGGGTCTGTTGTGCTGATGCTACACTTTTGTGCTTCTTGCACAGATCACGGTACAGGAGCATCTTTTGGACCACAGCAGTAGCACGTCGAGTGGAACTAACTTCAGTCCAGGGACTACGAGGTAGTCTAGCTGGCGTTCGCAGGTCGGAGTCCCTTTTTCTATATATTTTGTTTGTTTTCACTGTATCGAGACAGACACTGTGTATTTCTTTCTATTCAAACTTGTTTGTAGTATTCATTAGTAGTCCGTGAGATAGCGACTCCAGTCTTGGTTAGTAAAATGTTGACTTCCGCATTTTGGGTTTTCATTCACTTATGTTATAAAAGACTTCCGCTTTCATTTAAAAGTTTATTATTGTTATTACTGTTGTGTTGTTGTTTTTTTCAAAGGTGTAAGTGTTTGTCTTGCCTAGGTCCAACAGTAGGCGCCATAATGACTCCCGATGGTGGAAAATCCGGGTCGTGACACCATTGTACTATTTTACACTTCTTGGATTATAGATGAGGTATGTCCTGTCTTTCTGGCAAGAAAAATTTCAGAATATATGCACCTTTTTCCTCATTCCGTGACTCTTCAATTGGTTCGGATGACTCTATTTCCATATCATCATCCAAACCTAATGTGGAAAAATGCTTGGAGTATGGACCAATGCGCTCAAACACATGAACTTCAGGACTTTCAACATCCTCAACATCAGTGATACTAGAGTCAACAAAATTTGTATCCTCAAAGTTCTTGGCTGACTCTAGTCTCACTTCTTCAATATCGACATCCTCAAATTGTAGTTGGCTAGGTTGTTGATGTTGTACTCTGACCTTCCCAATTAACACCTCCAATTCATGCTCTTCTTGGCTACTATCCTCAATATTGTCTTGGTGGGAATTAAAAGCTCCAACCACTTTACTCAATTGAGCCTCTAACTTGCGAATAGTTGCCTCTTGCCTTTTTATCTGCAATTGTTTTTAATTGTTTTGTTCTATAAGGCACTTTAGCATATCCTTGATCTCCTTCAGGTCTGCATTCCCAGGTTCTTTGTTCCTATTAACTTCACAAGAAAAGGTAGAACCATCATAGTAAAGGGTTGGGGGAAAATAAGAAATATAAGCACAACCACGAAGGTGACCATTTTGACAACCACACACATCACACACATTCCACAAATAAGATTGCGTTGGTGCACATAACTTGCTCTTAGGAACGTTTTGAAAATTTTGCCATGGGTTGTTTTCTTCACAATAAGTATGGAGATCAATAGTAGAATTATCTACACCTAAATTCCCATAATTCCAAGATGTTATGTTTCTCAAATCAACAGTTATAATAAAATAAAAATAAAAATACAAAAAAAACAAAATTAAAAATCCAAACTTGAACCCTAGCAATATATACAGCTACAACTTCACCATTAGTTCCTTTGCAACGACGCCAAAATTTGATCACGCCCAACTCTAGTCCTAAAAAGGATAAGCGGTCGCTGCAAATATAATCCGGTCTAAAAGTCCGGAGTCGAATCCCACAGAGAACTAAGGTTTAGTTATATCAGTTTAATATAACTAAGAAGACAAGATTGAAAATAAATAAACAGTTAAAAAACTAACTATGCTTGAATTGTAAACAAATGAAATAAAGGTGTAAGGTAATGGTTTCCCCCGTTGTTGATTTCCTTAGTTGTATGTTTCTTATAGCTTTGACTTAGTTGCCTCTATCAATCATGAACTCTCCAGCTATCATAAATATCTCTCAAGAAAGTATGATAATTTACTAGACGCACTCTCTCATGCTACGCTAGCTAGATTCGCATTACAGTTCACTTAGATCGCACTCGAGGTATCGTTATCTCTAATCCAACCTCTAAACCCTCGGTTATGACTCTCGCCTATACTCCGGGAGTGATGTTGTTCAAACAACTACCTAAATATGCACTCTCTCTCAAGTAGATATATAATAAATAGAAATGGCTAATTGAGGATCCTTTCAATTAATCACAATCAAAATGTAGTTGAACAAATAGAGATAAACAACCAATTCAAAACTATATTAATATAACAA
>MU780480.1:114805-160229 GCA_026770625.1 Nicotiana glauca | reverse complement strand
GAAGGAAAAACTTGTTGAAGAATTTCCCGCCTTGCTCTCAATGTGTTCTTGCCTCCTTAGGTCTAATTTGTGTCCAAAATATGTCCCCTCTTTGTTCTTGGCCGTCCTCCTACGTTTAATATAGGGTTTAGGGCTTAAAATCCCGTGTTTTGCACTTTGGTCCCTAAAATTTAAGTGTCCTGCGGCGGTCCCACTGGGGATATGAGAGAGAAAAATAATACAAAGCTTATTTTATGGCTTAAAGGTAGGAGGTGATCATAAATAGATTTTTGGCTATAAAAAATCAAAAGGTAACTATGGAATATAATTTTTTAAAAGGGTATTTATTTAAAATAAATAAGGTATCAACCTTTGCTATAGGAGGTAATTAATCATTCTCTTTATGTGTTGTGATACCATGCCATTTACTCAAGGTGGTGACTGGACTTCTGACTCAAGGAAAGTTCCATAAGCCCAATAAAGATTCAATGCTATGGCTCGAAAGGGTAAATGGATTTTTACCTAGCTATACTATATTCGAAACTTATTATCTATACTACAAAGTAGAACTGTATGATTGTAATCTATCTTACTTCCTGTCATGATTCGAAATTCCCACCTTCGGAACTGTGATGGCGCCTAACATTTTACTTTCTAGGCTAGCCAACATTAGAACAATTTATAAAGAAACTAAAATAACTGTAGTAATCTAAAGTAAAGTGCGGAAGCCATAACAACTGAAATATCTAATACAATCCTTGACCCGATATCACAAGTGCACGAGCTACTAGAATAGTACAAATAGAGGTCTGAATAAAACATAAAGCTGTATGAGGGAGAATACACAACTAATAAAAAGGAAAGGGGACTCTGGGAGCTGCGGATGTTGAAAAGTTATACCTCAAGTCTTCACAGTGCTAGTCAACCCGAGCATGCTAATAACCGCCACTGGGACCGACTCCAAAATCTGCACAAGAAGTGCAGAGTGTAGTATAAGTACAACCGATTCCATGTACTCTGTATGTGCTGAGCCTAACCTCGACGAAGTAGTAACGAGATTAAGGCGGGTCACCTACACTATAACCTATACGCAAAATATAAAATATTGACAGAAAATGAAAATACATAACAGAATAAGGCAGTTAAATAAAGAAAATATCTAAGCCCTCAAATAAAGCTAGTGACAATCAAAATTAGCAATCCTTAGAATTTTGTATGAAAAATATCGAAAACCAACACAGTTCAAGGAAATAGAAACACATAAATTGTTGTGGCCCACAACCTGATCCCATCGTACAACACAATCATCCCTTATTCCATCGTAACAATATCAACAATTATAAATAA
This sequence comes from Nicotiana glauca, assembly GCA_026770625.1. Taxonomy (NCBI): domain Eukaryota; kingdom Viridiplantae; phylum Streptophyta; class Magnoliopsida; order Solanales; family Solanaceae; genus Nicotiana; species Nicotiana glauca. The sequence continues at coordinate 158,903 of MU780480.1, read as the reverse complement.
ATACATGTTGCGACGCACAACCCAATCCACCATATAACAAAATCAATATCACAATTCACCCTTATTTCACTGTATCAATCTACTCTTATTTCACCTGTTGCGGCATGCAACCTGATTCCACCATATCAATACAAATTCATCCTTATACTAACATATCAATTCATCCTTATTTTACATATTGCGGCGTGCAACCCGATCCCACCACTTCATTATAAAATACTCAATGAGCACAAACAGATCAATAACTCAAACCACACGAATCTCTACGATTGATGAATATGAGCTGAATAAGATAGGGATCCTAGTACCAACTTGAAAATTCACATATGTAATATTACACAACAAGACAAGTCCAGTATATGACAATTAAAAGATGTAAGTAAGTCAATTAATACAAATAGCAGCGAGTCATGAAAGCATGAAAAGGTCTAACATTTTTAACACGAGCAACAATAATTAACAAGTAGCAAATAAAATATGGGAGGCATTAAAAGCACATAACATTTAGGGCATGGAATGAAATAATTAAGGAAAAGCGAAGAATCGGGGAAACAAGTAATTTGGCAGCGTATAAGCATTGCTAATACCCAATTTTATCCTCATATTTTCTCAAAATATATATATACTTTTAAAATATCAAATTTGCATCAATATCTAGTTCACATATCTATACAAGCATTTTCTATAATATTCCATAATTTTTAGAGCTTTTAAATTGATTTTCTTGCATTTAAATTAAATAAATATTTAGTAATTAGCCCTTTACATTATTTTGATGACTCAATAATCCAAAATTATTATTTCTTATCCCCATATATATCTCAAAATATTTTTACTTCATTTTTATATGATTATAACAGCATTTTAAAGCTATTTGCATAATTTTGCAGTAATAGCCTATATTCATATACAGAAGCTCCTTATTTAAATTATCACATCAAAATAGTAATTTATATTTTTATAATGCTAAATAATTATTGTAAATTATTTTAGTGCATAAAGATATTTTTTTTATATATTTACTAATCTTTTTTATAAATTATTTTGATAAATTACAACAACAAACAAGTTTGATCCCAACAGGTGGGGTCTGGGAGGGTAGTCTGTACGCAGAACTTGCCCCTACCCAATGCAGGTAGAGTGGCTATTTCTAATAGACCCTCGGCTCAGGAAGGACAAGAAGAAGAAGTGGAAAGTAAGGAAGGAAGAGAAAAGAAAAGGGGGGGGGGGGATAAAGGATAAGTAGTACCAAATAATAGCAGTAGGAAATACAATACCTGAGGCAAACACAACCATATAACATAATAAAAATCTAAGAATATGAAGGGACATGCATGCTACTAAGATTATCGGTGAACACCTATAAACTACCTACTAACCTTCTACCTTAATCCTCGACCTCCACACCTTCCTATCAAGGGTCATGTCCTCAGTGAGCTGAAGCAGCGCATGTCATGTCTCATCACCTCTCTCTAGTACTTCTTAGGACTACCTCGACCAGTTCTCAAACTCTCCATAACCAACCTCTCACACCTCCTGACAAGAGCATTAATGCTTCTTCTCTTAACATGTCCGAACCGTCTCAGCCTCGACTCCCACATCTTGTCCTCCACAGAGGCTACTCCCACTCTATCCCAGATAGTTTCATTCTTAATCCTATCTCTCCTGGTACACCCATACATCTATCTTAACATCCTCATTCTACTACTCTTTTCTTCTGCAGGTGGGAGTTCTTGACTGGCCATCACTCAGCCCCATACATCATAGCCGGTCGAACCACCGCTCGATAAAACTTACCCTTCAGTCTTAGCGGCACATTCCTATCACACAAAATACCAGAAGCGAGCCTCCACTTCATCCATCCTGCTCTGATGCGATTTACAACATCTTCGTCAATCTCCCCGTTACCTTGGATAATAGACCCGAGTTACTTAAAACTCGCTCTCTTGGGGATAACTTGTGTTAAAAAGGCTGGCCCAATTTTGAGTGATTTTCGGACCAAATTGGCCCAGTACCTTAGCCCAATAATCCCAGCCCAAACCAAATAACCCCTTAACCCAAAACCTGATCGATACCCATCTCCATGACCCGCCCCATTCATTTTTTAATCCTGACCGTTGATCTTGAGATATCAACGAACCTCGTTCATTCTCCTCTTTTAATTAACCCAACCCAAAAACCCTAACCCTATTCTCTCTGAGATGCTACCTCTATATCCTCTATTCTTCTCTCCAAAGAAACCCTAGCCGCCTTTTCAAATCTCTCCAAAACAATCTCAACCATGTATTCTTTCATGATATCCTTGCCTTTTGTGTGTTATCTCGTTATTCTCTACAAATCTATGGTATCACCTAGTACTTGCCTAAACATGTCAAGTACTATCTCTCAGAATCCGGCCATTCAACTTCAATTGCATGAATCGGGAAAGTATTTAGTCCATATACATCATGACCATAGATAAATTGGTCCAATTAGCTAAGATTTCTGGCCAATCTTCGATTTCTATCAACTAGGGTCTACCTATTTTTTCCCTAATCCAATTTTTATTGGTTCTTCATGTTATTACTTCCTTACTTATATTTGATTTTATAGTTTTTCTTGTTTATTTTTTCAATCTCCAGCACTATATAAACCCCTTCCCATTCCCTTTTGAGATACACTTTAATTGCTATACTTTTACTAAAACTTGGAACTTTGTTCTGTGATTCCATCATTCTCTTGTTTTGTACTCTGTTCTTGGTTAGCTGAAAGCCAATGATACTGAGATTCTATTATTCAAACTTTCTGTTGGTGCGAGCACTGCTCGGAGTTCTTTTGAAGCTCTTGGGAACTTTGACGCATTGAGATTCTGGGTTCTTTTGGAATTTTTGTTCTTTGTTGTTATTCGTTTAATTGGTAAGTCTCTTGACCTTTGAAATTTCATTTTTTTTGTGTCTCTAATTTTCATGTGCTCTCGCTTTTAAAATCTATGGCTTAATGTGTTTCTGGGTTACTTTTATGCATAGCTCAATTAACTTTGCACTCGTTTTAAGACTCTTTAGCATTTAACTTCTCCTAATGCTGGTAGTTCTGAGATTGTTTATGCCTAACTTGGATAATCTGAACCTCCTAAAGTCATTTAACTAGTGTATTGGTGCTGGAATGATCACGAATATGCTTACCTTCTTTGTCCTGAATCTCTATAAAGAAAGCCTAACATCTGCAATAACCTCTGACTTGTTTCTCTGCTATTTTGTCACTCAGCACGCTCACTTGATCCCATACCCCTTTAGTGATTCTTGAGGTTTTAAAACAATTATCTCAACTTGTTTTCCCTATCATGTTTGAACTATTTCATGATATTAGGATGAATCCCTGGCATAACTTGGACCTTCTTTAGTTAATTAGTCTATTGTGTCATACCTAAAAGCCTATATTTTCTATTTGACATGAGTTTACTTTCCCACTTTGTTCTGAATCTCTATAATGATAGTCATGCATATGTAATGTGTCATAAGACCTTTTCTATGAACTATGATCTACTCCATCACAACATGTTTCTGTTTTGCTTAGTCTTATACCCATTATGACTATTTGAAACATTTAGAATGACCATGTTAGTTTATGTTTCCATGCCATGTTGACATAATTAAGATCTTTAGGCTTCAAATCTCCAAGTCAGTACATTACTTAAACCTGTTAGCATTATGCACCTGTGTATGATAACTTCTGTTAATCTTACAAACTTGTTTCTCCCTTAACTTTTTCAATATGTGGCTATTTATGTGTGACTTTGCTATGTGTTGAAATCCTGCTGAACCTGCTTCTAAGTCCTATGACCTACTTGATTAGATACTCTGTTTGCTAAACTTTGCTATGTCTACTTTAAGTTATAAGTGTATCACCTCAACTTCTGTCCCTCAACCATTGTTTACTCTCCCTTATTTGTTACCTATGCTATCCTGAACCTTTTATTCTTAGTCGGCTAAAAGCCAAGGCTACCAAGGCTCTTACTACTGATCTCCCTAGTGTGAGCATTGCTCGAGGTCCATTTGAGGCACTTGTGAACTCTGACACACTTGGATTTGGGTCCTTTGTTCACTCCCTTTACTACTGAAACCTGAATTATCCCACTCAATTCCTTCTTCCTATTGTCTAATAAACATGTAAGCTGGTTAGTTTAAGTGCTTTAATGCCTGGGTAATATGTTTGATCTATGGTTGTGTGATTTGGCTTTGAGCTCTTCTATGGATTCTGAGTTTGTGCTAGAATATGGTTCTTTGTTGAAAATCTGGGTATACCACGAAAGAATTGTTGAATGCCCAGATAGTGTTGGGTATCGCTTTTGGGTCTGCTGTGGGCTTATTATCATTGTTTGTATAATATTGTAATCATATTCATTATTGGGCCTATAATAACTTTGTCATAATTAGGGTGTTAGTAATATGGGAATGAGTAAATTCTGATGTTTGCATGCAAGGGTAGAAAACCTGCCTATAGGATTCAATTATTTATTTGCTATATATATGCCATTCAATCTCTATGTACACTGTAGAAATTGTCATTAGGATAAGAACACACTCACACTACTTGTTTACTAGCAAAGCATGAGCTCAAATGCTTCGATGATCCCTGTTGCTATATGTTATTAGAAAACCTGTCCATAGGAAATAAATTCGTTGAACTTTCTTTCGATTTGCATTGCTACTGTATATCCGCTAGAAATCATGCCTATAGGAATTTAATCATTTTATTTGGTACTGAATCACACTGTTCACCTAGAAAACATGCCTATAAGATTAAAGCATAACAATAAAATTGACTCCAAGTGCTAGTCGTTAGAGATCCTGTCTATAGGATATCACTATCCGCCTTAATAATTGCTAATGATGCACTTCTCAACATCCTTTATTGCTTACTTAGGCCGCTGTCAAAAGAATGAGTAATTCTGGGCTTTTGTCCAATAGATTTCACTGTCACTTAGCGTGTAAATCACATAGACACAACATCTGTAGGTTAAATAATTGGAAATCAACAACCTCTAATCAACATGCAATAATCGAGTAATTATTTGGAGATGAGTAGCACCTTGCATTTGAAATTGCCTGCATGCTTCAATTCAAAGTCACATAGTAATCATGTCTATATGGCTTAAGGTTATTAATCTTGAACAATCTAACATGAAAACCTATTTTGCGTGCATTTGTTGCTTAAGTGTGGAGGTTAACTTGAGCCTTTATCTGCCCATATTTGAATTACAATAAGTGTTTTGTATGTCGCCTAGTTTTGACATTTTAGAGCAGCCTAAGTAAGGTCTAGAACCACCAAGTAGAGGTCCAATACCTACTGGACCATAGGTATGGGATGGGTGGTGCACGCATAGAGCACGACATAGAATTGAATTAAAGCGCTTTTAGGTAAACAACTTTAAAATAGTAATTGGATAGCAGGAGATGATAGTTTGTGCCCGCTGAATAATATGAGTAACTTCCTATTTTAAGAGAGTTACGAAGTATTATTCATGTTGCACGGGGTGATCCTTTAGGCTAAAAATCATAGCACCCCCCTTTTATATGTTGCTATTAGATCCAAATAGTTGTATTCCTATATTCGTACTAAGATCTGTACTAATCGTGTTAAAATGAAATTCTTTGTCTTTTCATATTTTCTACTTGATCACTTATCCTTATCGTAATCCACATAATCATAAGTTCGACCGGGACCCATTATTGTGGACCTCGAAGAGTGCCTAACACCTTCTCTTTGAGGTAATTTGATCCCTTACCCGATCTTTAGTGGCATTGATTAGTCAAACAGAGTTATATGCATAATAGGTACCTTAATGCACATAAAAAATTGTTAGGTGGCGACTATTCTTCTTTTAGCACTCTATTTCCCATTCTCAAAAGAGTTGTTACATCGTTGAAACCTGCTTTCGCAAGAAAAGGAGTTGTTACAGCGTCAAAACCTGCTTTAGTAGGAAAAGGGGGCGTGACAGCATGGCGACTCTGCTGGAGATTTACACTTAGGCTCTTGCCATAATGTACTTGGCTTATGTGGATTAGTTCTGTTTCTTATAAAATGCAGATTCCCTTACCATCTTTATTTGCCAAATTTTTCTATTACATGCACATCCCTTTCCCGTTCACCTTTGTTGGTTTAAACCATTTATAACAAGCACATCCCTTCCCTTCTCCACTTTTCTTTGGTTAAATTTGTTATAACTTGCATATCCCTTTATCCATCTACCTTTATTTGCTATAATTGCTTTTTATTTGTTTAAAGACTGCTATATCATGCCGTTCTCATCTCTACTCCCTTGTTTGTCTATCAAATTTACGCATATATTCTACGAACTAACTTCTTCCTCTTTCTTTCTTTTTATGTTACCTTAATACTGTATTTACCGCTTTTTACATATTTATCATGTAAATACTTGACAATGTGTTATTATCTCTGCATAAAGCATGCTCCACATCATACTCTGCTCGAGCCAATTATCAATATAGCAGCGCTTGATGAGTGTTCGCGCTGTTCCAAAATTTCCCTTTTAAATCATAAAGGCGTATTTGCAGTAGACTAGTCGATCAACGGTGCAGTCGATGGTCCCGTGCCTTTCCCTCTCAAGTTGTCCACTTGAGGGTACCGTTCTAGGCCATTCTAGAAACCATACTCCAATATTAAATATACATGCATCATGTTAAACCTAGTACGGGTTAGAACGTTGTTAACGTGATATCCTGCTAAGATAAGCCTTGTCCAAAGTCCGATGGGATTTCGACGATCCCAACGAACACCATCATGTTATGTGCATTACTTAGAGAAAAATATGCCAATATGTCAATCATTATTGTGTAAGTGGTCAAATTTGGACAGGAAAAGGGCTAACTCTATTTGTTTGAAGAAAATGAAGCATGAAGTCCCCAAGTCGGCATGGTCCAAAACATCCCACCCTTGCTACTTGATTGGTGGAAAAATCTTGTGCCTAGTGACAAGAATCATGTGAGAAGGATCCTCGATAATTTGTCGTCCTTGTTAGATATCCGAACGAATAGAGATTGAGGCCGCTACTATGTTTGGGATGAGAAAAGGGCCATCTTCCACTTGGTGACATAGAGGAAATATGAGGTTTCACTAAGCTGCCATGGGATAGTCCAGGGTTATTAGTGCTAGAGAATCGCACCATTCGCAATTTTTTGAAAATGCTGGGGTTCAAGAAAAATGATGATCTACTTTGTTTAAAGAAGCCATACAACCCATTTGAATTCCTTTATGAGCGTTATGGGCAAAACAAATCATATCGCCTTTATCATGATGAACTTGCCATTACTTCCTTGGGTTGGATGCACCATCGATTTTATGTGTTCATTGTTTGCTTCTTGAGATTGCTGATAGTTCCGATGAAAGGGGGAAGGATCCACACTCGTCTAGCCATGGTCGCCATGAACCTAATGGAAGGCATTGAGGCACAAAATTATACTATTATACCCATGATCTTAGCTGAAATGTACCGCGCTCTAGATCGGTGCAAACATGGATTCGGGCACTTTGAAGGTTGTAATTTGTTACTACAAGTTTGGTTGTTAGAATATTTCCAAAGGGGAGAATATCACCAAGAGCTTTTGTGTCGACTGTTAAATGACTACATATCTTACCATCATCCAAAGATAATGACATTTATCCCAGGCAGGTTTGCACAACCTGAAAATGCTGTGAGTTAGTGCATCTCTTCAGCAATCTGACAGACAAGCAAGTACATTGGATGTCCGAATGGTTTCCTAGCAGTGAGTTCATCATCAATTCAAGAGACACTTCTCATCTAGTACTGATCGGGTTGAGGGGAATCTATCCTTATGCCCCTATAGGGTAATGAGACAAGTGGGAAGAACATAGGTTATACCTCGAATTTCCAACATGGTCCAGTACAAAGCAGATTTTAAAGGGGATGTTATTTCGTTCAAGTTCGAGGCACAACATATGTGGAACTAGAAGATCATTGTCGAAAAGGATACCATTAAGCCTGATAGATATCATGCCAGTTATGTGTATTTATATCCTTCACAGTTGGTAGATGACATAGCAGGAGACGTCAAGGTGGGAATTAATCTGAAAAACAGGATCACAGATGATGCTGCTAAAGCATAGGTCAAGTATAAGAGGTCACACAAAAGTTTCTTCAAGTCTGAAGTAAGACATCTGGAACAACACAAAGTAGATATGGAAGCAATCAACGAATGGAGGGAAATCACCACTAAATCAACATAAAGATAAAAATATTTGGATCAAGGGTTAATGCAGCTTGAAGGAAAGATGAGAAAGAGGCTTTCAGATAGTCAGAACATGAATGGCAATGAAGGGTGGCATCTATCAAAGGCTTACCTACTATTGGATATGTGCGACTTGGGGAATCCGATCGATGGAGTCAAAAGAGACAAGCGCGTGGAAGGTCTTTCTGAGACCAAGTAGATTAGTAAGGTTTTGATTCATTTTCGCATTAATGAAATGACACAATCATTAACATCAATTTTCTCCAAGTCTATGTGTTGCTTAGGCCTACCTTGGGCACAATGAGGTTCATAAATTAGGACGCGAATTTATTACGAAGCATTCAATATTGCAAGCATTCTTTCAATATCCATTACTGACTTGGTTACCTTTTATTTTTCTTTCTTTTGATTATTCCCATTCCCCAAGGTTGGTTCGTGCATACTGGTATCATCCGAATATCACACTAGATCTATAGGTCCTCCACCTCCTCCTCCACCAAGTGATCCCAAAGGCAAAAGCAAAGGGAAAGGAAAAATGGACGATTTAAGCGATATCAGAAAGGACAATACATAAAATGTTGAAAATTCGGATGATTGGAGTACTCCAGCACAGAATGAATTTGTCCAACGCATGGAACAGAAAATACTGGAGCTACAAAGAGAACTTGAGCATGTCCAGAACTTGGCAAACCTTTCCCTCACCCTAAACATCCATGATTTCAACCAATACACCACTCCTACCTAGAACTATAACCCTCCACCGGTACGTACTTCTCAACAATACCATCACCATCCAACTTAATATCCACAAACCACCACTTAACACACTTCTCAAAATGCACCACAACCTACTCTTGATCCCCAAAACTCAACCAATGACCACCATTATTGCCAGATTCCTGAATCCACCAAAGTATATGTGGAAAATTTACCCCACAACCCCACAACAAATCTTATATATACCGGAATCCACCGATAAGGACCTGCTCATCAAGAATATGGCGGAACTCAAAAAGCTCATTGGCAGAGTTTAGAGTGTCGAAGGTGGCAAGGGCGTTGAGGGTTTGAATGATGAGGAATTTTGCATAAAACCAAATGTAGAACTGGCAGAGGGTTACAAACCTCCCATGTTCGAAATGTTCGATGGAATTTTGTGATCCGAAAGTGCATCTAAGAACATACTGTGAAAAACTTGTAGGTGTTGGCAAAGATGAACGAATTTGTGTGAAGCTGTTCATGAGGAGACTCACTGGAGATGCTTTGTCTTGGTACATCAGTCAGAACCCAAAGAAGTGGGTTAATTAGGACGTTTTCTACATTCAAAATCTCAAGAAGAAACCAATGGAAACCTTTCACGAGTATACTACTCGATAGAGGTCAGAAGCTACGAAAGTGAGATCCACACTCAAAGAAGAACAAATGAATAAATTCTTCATTAGAGCTCAAGACTCAAAATACTTCAAAAGGCTAATGGTTATTGAAAACCATAAATTTTCTGACGTCATCAAACGGGGAGAAAGAATGTAAGAATGGATCAAGAGCAGAATGGTGACAAATTTTGAAGCACTCCAGTCCACAAATAAAGATCAAGAGGGATCTCCAAGAAGAAAGAAGTGGGTGCAGTAATGGTAGCCCAAGGTCTGAAGTATCCTCTCACATACCAAACACCTCCACCCATATACTAGCCTTCAACCCCCAAATACCAACAACCTGCTACCACCTACCACACTTATAACACCTAACCTATATATTACCATTCACCATGACCAGCTCGCCAAAATTATCAAAAACCAAGATCAAATTTCAACTGCAGACCACCCAGACAATTCAATTTGATTGTTGAACCCATATACCAACTATAGGAAAGACTAAAGGCTATTGGTTACATCACTCCCATTCCTGTTGTTGCTATGGAAAACTCTTCTCAGTGAATTAACCCAAACAAGACATGTGCCTATCACTTAGGCATGAAGGGTCATACCATTGATGAATGTCGCACTCTGAAGGAGAAGATCCCGACATTAATCGACACTAAAGTCATACATGCAAAAGAGGCTGCACCCAATGTTCATAATACTCTTCTCCCAGATCACAGAGGTGAGGGAGTAAATGTGATAGAAACCGATGAAGAATGGGATCCAAAAAGGTCAATTGGACTCATTCGGGAGGGGGATGATCTTAAAACATCTCCAGTCACCCTCATGCCCATTATAGCACAAACCCAAGCACCAATTGAAGTTGAGGTAGCCGTACCAGCACCGTTTGAAGTTGAGGTAACCACACCCTTCACCATGATGGTAGTACCTATGCCATCTTATAAGTCTGATGCTATACCATAGGATTATATTACAGAAGCAAGAAGGACAGGAAAAGCGAAAATGGAAGAAACAAGTGTAGCACAAGGCATGACTAGAACTGGTAGGGTTTATACACCCGAGAACTTGGGGGGAACAAGCAAGGAAGCTACGTCTAGCTGCCTGTCATTGAAACTGACCCTAGCGACCTTTGGAGAAAAGTGCAAGTGAGAGAATACTCTGTGGTTGACCATTTGAATAAAACTCGTGCTTAGATATCCATTTTATCACTGCTGCAAAACTTTGAGACACACAAGAATTCTCTGATGAAGGTGCTGATTAAAGATGACGTACCCACCAACATCCCTAGTGGAGAAATGGCCAACATGGTCAGGGAGGTATTGGAGAGCCATAAAATCACTTTTCATGAAGACGAGCTGCCCCGGAAGAACTAAGTAACAACAAGGCACTGCATATCATAGTGCAATTTGAGGACAAATTCATTGCGAGGTCCTAATAGATGGGGGCTCGAGTCTCAACATATGTCCAGTGACTACTCTGAAGAGGCTAAGTAAAGGCCTACATGAGATACGAGCAGGAAGTATGAATGTGAAGGCATTTGACAGATCTCAAAGGGCCACAATCGGAGAAATTAACCTCAGCCTATAGATGGGTTCAACTTGGTTGGATGTTAAGTTTCAAGTGCTGGATATATCTGCTACCTATAACCTGTTGTCTGGACGACCTTGGATACATGCCACTTGGCCAATAGCTTCTACTCTACATCAAGCTGTGAAATTTGAATGGAACCACTAGGAGGTGATCATCCATGGAGATGGGAGTAATCCCATTTATACCAGTCAGACTGTTCCGGTCATCGAGAATAGGACGAATTTGGGCGGAGAAACATATCACCACATTGAGCGCGTCAACACAATTGAAAAAGACAAATGGTCAAGAAACAAGATAGAAAGCATATTTCTATGGACAGGGTATGAGCCTGGCAAGGGTCTCGACAAGAATCTCTAAGGGATCACCAAATCGGTACAGGTTAAGAGTCATGGTACAACTTTTGGGCTCGAATATGAATACACTTGGGAAGAGCACCAGGATTGGTCGGTGCCATGACGTGGTCCTTATTATCCACTAGAACAACCAATACCACATTTGCACCAGTTACTTCATCAAGCTGACATGAAGTGAGGGTCTGAAGAAGATGATGCTTTAGCTGGCATAAGGAAGATGTTTCTGGATGATGAGGCATGGATTGCAATGCGATAGTTGAGGAGGAGGAGGAGGAGGAGGAGGAGGAAGACCTTACTACTCAAACTATAGATAAAGGAGCTATTCTCAAGAAATGGATTGCAGTACCATCGCGACCCCGTCGAGTTCCTGGATAGCCTGGCAATTAACATCAATTATTTTTAAAGCAATTTTACGAGCATATAAGACATTTTTTAGTATTTCATTTTGAGCGTATTTTGTTTCAGAATAATTTCTCGAATCATCAAGCCGTACTTGTTTGACATTTTCAAGATATTTAACAATGCATTGCTATTTTTAGTATTTATTTTTGTTTTTTACATTACTCTCTACAACGTTATTATTACTTATCCTGATGAACCTACGACTGTCACATGTAATGAGACAACACAACATAAGGATAGTGATTTAGAGGATCTGGAAGAGGATATAATACCTGAGAAATTGTTAGAGAAGTTGGAAACTTTGAAAATAAACCTAAGTCTAATTTGGATGAGACAGAGACAGTTAACTTAGGAGACTCCGAAACAATCAAGGAAATACGTATAAGCATTCATCTATCACTGTCAGAGAAGGAAGAATACATCCACGTCCTAAAAGAGTATAAAGATATTTTTTGCATGGTCCTACAATGATATGACTGGTTTGAGCACATCCATAGTGGCTCACAGGCTACTTACTGATCCCTTGTGTCACTTGCAAAATAGAAACTCAAAAAATTCAAGCCAGATATGAGTTTGAAAATAAAAGAGGAATTCACTAAGAAAATCAAATACAAGGTTCTCAGAGTGGTTGAGTATCCGACTTGTTTGGTCAACAATGTGCTAGTATCGAAAAAAGATGGGAAAATCAGAGTATGTGTCGATAATCGGGATTTAAACAGAACAAGTCCCAAAGATAATTTCCCATTGTCCAATATACACATACTAATTGATAACTGTGCCAAACATGAACTCCAGTCTTTTGTGGATTGCTTTGCGAGGTATCATCAAATCTGGATGGATGAAGAGGATGCGAAAAAGATATCCGTTATCTTACCATGGGGGATGTACTGCTAAAAAATGATGTCATTTGGCCTGAAGAATGTTGGAGCCACCTACGCGAGAGCTATGAAAACTATTTTCCATGACATGATACACAAGGAAATAGAGGTATACATGGATGATGTCATCATAAAATCTAGAAGAAGCATATATCATATAACAGAATTGAGAAAGATCTTTGATCGGCTTCAAAGATACAATCTGAAATTAAATCCCGCAAAGTGTGCCTTCAGGGTCCCCAATGAAAAATTGCTAAGATTCATCATCTATCGCTGAGGGATTGAATTAGACCCGTCAAAGGTCAAAGCTATCCAGGACTTGCCACCTCTGAAGAACAAGAAAATTGTGATGAGTTTCTTAGGGCATCAAAACTATATCAACCGTTTCATAGCACAATCAACTATGATGTGTGAACCAATTTTCAAAATGTTGTAGAAAGATGCTACAGCTAGACTGAAGAATGCTAGAAAGTCTTCGGCAAAATCAAGGAGTATTTATCTAAACCACATGTTCTGTTCCTAACGGAACCAAGGAGACCTTTGCTACTTTATTTGTCCCTACTAGATGGGGCTTTTGGTTGTATTTTGGGACAATACTATGAGACGAGAAGAAAGGACCAGGCGACATATTATCTGAGTAAGAAATTCACACCCTACAAAGCACAGTACTTTTGGTAGAGCGCACCTATTGCGCTTTGACATGGATAGCTCAAAAGTTGAGGCACTACTAATGTGCCTACACCAAGTATCTCATATCAAGGATTGATCTGTTGAAATACATCTTCCTGAAACCCATGCCTACAGGAAAGTTAGCAAAATGGAAGATATTGCTGAGTGAGTTTGATATCATCTATGTAACTTGGAAGACGATCAAAGGACAAGCATTGGTAGATAATTTGGTAGAAAATCCTGTAGACGGAGAATACGAACCATTTGAAACGTATTTTCCTGACGAGGAGGTTTTATTTATGGGAGAAGATATCATCGAAGCATACGAGGGTTGGAGAATGTTCTTCAATGGAGCTGCAAGCTTCAAAGGAGTGGGTATCAGAGCTGTCTTGGTGTCATAAATAGGCCAACACTATCTGGTATCCGCATAACTCAGGTTTCCATATACCAACAATATGGCAAAATATGAAGCTTGCATCTTGGAACTCAGGTAGCCATTGACATGAATGTTTAGTAATTGCTGGTGATTGGAGATTCCGACCTTTTGGTGCATCAAGTTTTAGGAGAATGGGCTACAAAGAACACCAAGATATTACCGTATTTGTATTGTGTGCAAGAGTTGATCAAGTGGTTCACGAAGATAGGATTTAAATATGTTCCGAGAATTCATAATGAGTTCGTAGATGCATTATCCACTTTATCTTCCATGGTACAACACCCAGACAAGAATTTTATCGATCTTATCCCAATAGGAATTCATAAGCAACCAGCTTATTATGCTTATGTTGAAGAAGAAAGTGATGGAAATCCATGGTTCCACGACATCAAAGAATACTTGGCAATAGGAAAGTACCCAGAGCACGCAACTCATACTTAGAAACACACACTCCGAAGGTTAGCCAACCACTTCTTTCAAAATAGAGGAATTCTGTACAGAAGAACTCGTGACCTGGGGTTACTACGGCATGTCAATGCCAAGGGATCCTCCAAATTTCTCGAGAAAATACATGCCAAAACTTGCGGTCCGCACATGAATATTTTTGTCTTAGCCAAGTAAATACCAAGAGTAGGGTATTTCTGGATGACCATGGAAACAGACTGCATCAAGAATGTCAGAAGTGTCACCAATGCCAGATAAATGCTGCTATGATATGAGTGCCACCCAATGAACTCAATGCAATAAGTGCACCCTGGCCTTTCTCCGCTTGGGGCATAAATGTCATCGGTCCAATTGAATCCGCTGCTTCAAACTGGTATAGGTTCATTTTAGTGGCCATAGACTATTTCACAAAATAAGTTGCAGTCGCATCTTACAAAGTTGTAACTAAGAAGGTCGTTGAAGAGTTTGTTCGGCATTGCATTATTTGTCAATTTAGAGTAACAGAGTCAATAATCACCAACAACTCCGCCAACCTTAACAATGATCTGATGAAGGCTATGTGTGCGACCTTCAAGATTAAGCATAGGAATTCCACAACATACATGCCGTAAATGAATGGAGTTGTAGAAGCCACCAACAAAAGCATCAAGAAGATATTGAGGAAAATGGTAGATAATTACAAACAATGGCATGAGAAGCTTCCATTCGCTTTGCTTGGATATCGCACCGCAGTTCAAAAATCGACTGGGGAAACTCCTTATTTATTAGTGTTTGGTAGTAAAGCGGTTATCCCTTCCAAAATAGAAATCCCTTCTCTAATAATCATACAAGAAGCTGAGCTCAGCGACGCAGAATGGGTACAAAGCCGCTATGAATAACTGGCCCTCATTGATGGAAAGAGAATGAATGTAGTATATCATGATAAACTATACCAAAACAGAATGGCAAGAGCTTTCAACAAAAAGTTCAGGCCAAGGCATTTCACACTGAGGCAATTGGTGCTGAAACGGATCTTCCCACATGAGGATGAAGCAAAGGGGAATTTTTCACCTAATTGGCAAGGTCCCTACATGGTTCACCGAGTACTAATAGGAGGAGCACTCGTACTTGTAAAAATGGATGGAGAAATTCAACCAAAATCTATCAACTCAGACACAGTCAAGAGATACTCTGCTTAGGATTGTTCACAGTCCTTCATTTGATGTAACTGAACTATGCTTGACCTGATTCCCATTTAAAAACGGATACGTAGGCACTCAAAATTCTAAAACAAGTCCAGCCAACTTCATCATATGCAAAATAGCCAAAGTATTGTTAGAAGTATTACAGACCCTCAAAATTCTAAAGTAAGAAGGTCGCAATGTCTATAAAACAAGTCACAGTCATCAGTTCATCTAAATTACTTGATATTGCATCTTGCTACATTTCAAATAACTATATTTATCAAATACATGCATATTTTTTGAAAACGTTATTTCTATGATAGCCAGATGTTATCTAGGTTAACTCAAACAGGATCTCAAGGCAAGAGCAAAGATAGCGCAACAAAACGAAAGCACGAACCAAACTTCCCCCACATAAATCATAATTTTTCTTTGGATGTAGGAATAATAAGGCAGCGATATTTGCAGATACATCAAGTCACTGCCTTCAAGACAACAAATTATCTAGTGCAAACATCATCAGCTAATAAATAATTTACTTTCTCACTGTCACTCATCAATTTCTTGCATGGGGCTAAGCATTTCTCCCTAATTTCATAAGGCTAAGCACTTTCTTTCCCTGCACGAGACTAAGATTTGTCTCCTTCTTTGCATAAGGCTAAGTATTGCCTCCCTAATTGCATAAGACTTAGCACTGCCTTTCCCTGCATGAGACTAAGCATTGTCTCCATCTTTGCATGAGAAAAAGCATTGCCTACTCAATTGCATTAGGCTAAGCACTGCCTTTCCTTGCATCGAGACTAAGCATTGTCTCTTATTCTTTGCATGAGGATAAACATCGCCTCCTTAATTTCATAAGGCTAAGAACTGCCTTTCTTTGCGTGAGACAAAGTATTGTCTCCCTCTTTGCATGAGGCTAAACATTGCCTCCCTAATTGCATAAGGCTAAGCACTGCCATTCCTTCCATCGAGACTAAGCATTGTCTCCTATTCTTTGCATGAGGCTAAGCATTGCCTCCCTAATTGCATAATGCTAAGAACTGCCGTTCCTTGCATGAGACGAAGCACTGTCTCCTTCTTTGCATGAGGCTAAGCATTGCCCCCCAGTTGCATAAGGCTAAGAACTGGCTTTTCCTATATGAGACTAAGCATTGTCTCATCTTTGAATGAGGCTAAGCATTGCCTCCCAATTTCATAAAGCTAAGCATTGCCTTTCTTCGCATCGAGACTGAGCATTGTCTCCTTTTCCTGCATGAGGCTAAGCATCCCCCTAATTAAATAAGGCTAAACACTGTCTTTTCCTCAATATTAAATACTATCCCTATTACACTATCTAAGACTTAGCACTATCCTCTATTCACCTTGGGCTAAGCATTGCCCTCATCCTACACATGACTAAGCCCTGTCTTGTTTCATTTTGCATATGAAAAAGTATCATATATTTGCATTTCATAGGCTGAAACATTGCCATTTTGTCCAAAGGATTCATAGTCTAAAGGCATCATGCTCATAGCCGGAAGACACCATTCCATGGCCTGAGGATCTGTCAAAAATGCACATCATTATTCAAATGAGTCATAGTGTAGAGGCATCATCCTTATGGAATGAGGACATCATTTCATGGCATGAGAACCCCTTATCACACGATTCATGGCCCAGGACGTCATGGTCTAAGGACATCATCTTCATCGTCCAAAGACAACCTTCACGGTCCAAAGAGAATTTTCACATCTTCAAGTTCTCGCAATAATCCATATATATATATATATATATATATATATATTTGCATGAATCGTGTTTTAATTTTTGTAGGTAATCCAGGAAGTAACAGTTCTTCAAACAGGAGCAATCTTTGCTCCAGTTTCCGTTCATAATCTTCACATCCTGCATTTGTTTCAAACATACCGACCACCATCAATTATCTGCTTTGACTCTATGACTCTTCAAATATTTGCTCTATAACACATCTGTGACGTTTCAGATTCACATTGATGACTCCGCATAAATTCATCCAATATCGTCCTACCCAAAAGAACCCTTTCCGAAATATACCACCATTCGTATAACAACTCCATTAGTTTCGTTCATCGTTGGATCCAGAACTACACACGACCTAATTCCCGTATACCAGGGATATGTAGCTAACTCAGGAACCAGGGTTCGGCCCCCATTTTTTCCAAATAACATCACCCGTCATTCAATTAGGCAAAAATTGGTCATTATTTTCTTTACCTGATAACTCTTTCATCATTTCCGGGTAAAGAGGGGAAGATGTTGATACCCAATTTTGCCCTCATATCTTATATATATGTGTCTATATATATACATACACACACACACACACACTCTCTTTCAAAACATCAATTTTGCATCAATATTTAGTTTACAAATCTATACAAGCATTTCTCTAATTTTTCATAATTTTTAGAGCTTTAAAATTAATTTTCTTGCACTTAAATTACATAAATATTTAGTAATTATCCCTTTAAATTATTTGCAATGACTCAATTATCCAAAATTACTATTTTGTATCCCCATATATTTCTCATAATATTTTCTCTTTATTTTTTATATGATTACATTAGCATTTTAAAACCAGTTTCACAATTTTTCAGTAATAGCCTATATTCATATACAGATTCATCTTATTTATTATTATTTACGTCAAAATAGTATTTTATATTTTTATAATGCCAAATAATTATTCTAAATCATTTTAGTTCATAAAAATATTTTATTTACTTAATAATCATTTTTATAAATGATTTTGATAAATTATATGTGTTTAAAAGGCTGACCCAAATTTGAGTGATTTTTCAGACCAAATTGGCCAAGTACCTTTGCCCAATAATCCCAGCCAAAACCAAACAACCCTTTAACCCAAAACCCGGTCGGTACCAATCTCCATGAGCCCCCCATTCATTTGTTTAATCCAGGTGTTGATCTCTCATGATCAACGACCCTCGTTCTATCTCCTCTTTTAATTTACCCAACCCGGAAACGCTAAACCTATTTTTTTGAGACGCCGCCTCTGTATCCTCTCTTATCCTCTCTAGAGAAACTCTAGCCCCCCTCTCAAATCTCTCCAAATTCGTCTTAACTATGGACTCTTTCCATGATTTCCTTGCCTTTTGTGTGTTATCTCTTTTTCTATACAAATCTATGGTAACACCTTGTACTTGCATAAACGTGGCAAGTACTATCTCTCAGAATATGGCCATTCAACTTCAAATGCTAGAATCAGGACAATATTTAGTCCATATACATCATGGCCATGGCTATATAGGTCCGATTAGCCATGATTTTCGGCCAATCATCGATTTTGTCAACTAGGGTTTACCTATTTTTTTCCTAATCCGATTTTTATTGATTCTGCATGTTATTACTTCCTTTTTTATGTTTGATTTTACAGTATTCCTTGTTTACTTGTGCAGTCTCTATCACTATATAAACTGTTCCCCTTTCTCCTTTGAGACAGACTTTAAATCGTTATACTTTCACTAAAAATTGGAACTTTGTCCTGTGATTGCTTCATTTTCTTGTTCTGTACTTTATTCTTGGCTGGCTGAAAGCCACAGCCACTGAGATTCTTATATTCGAAATTTCTCTTGGTGCAAACACTGCACGGAGTAATTGTTAAGCTATTGGGAATTTTGACGCATTGAGATTTTGGGTTATTGTGGAATTTTTGTTCTTTGTTGTTGTTCGTTTAACTGGTAAGTCCCTTGACCTTTGCAATTTCATTTTTTATGTATCTCTGATTAGCATGTGCTCTAGCTTATGAAATTTATGGCTTAATATGTTTCTGGGTTACTTTTATGCATAACTCTGTTAACTTTGCACTTGTTTTAAGACTCTTTAGTATTTAACTTCTCCTAATGCTACTAGTTTTGAGATTGTCTATGCCTAACTTGGATAATCTAACCCTTCTAAGGCCATTTAACTAGTGTATTAGTATCGGAATGATCACGAATATGCTTACCTGCTTTGTCCTGAATCTCTGTAATGAACGACTCACATCTGCAATAACCCGTGACTTGTCTCTCTGCTATTTTGTCACTCAGCACGCTCACATGATCCCATACCCCTTTAGTGATTGCTTGAGGTTTTGAAACAGTTATCTCAACTTGTTTTCCCTACCATGTTTGAACTATTTCATGATATTAGGATGAATTCCTGTCTTAACTTGGACATTATTTAGCTAATTAGTCTACTGTGTCATACCTAAAAGCCTACATTTGCTATTTGACATGAGTTTAATTCACTTTGTTTTGAATCTCTATAACAATAGTCATGAATATGTAATGTGTGTTAATGCCTATCCTATCAACTATGATCTACTCCTTCACAACAGGTTTCTATATTGCTTAGTCTTATACCCTTGATTACTGTTTGAAACCTTTAGAATGGTCATCATAGTTTATGTTTCCATGCTATGTTGACATAATTAAGATCTTTAGGCTTCGAATCTTTAAGTCAGTGCCTTACTTAAACCTGTTAGCATTATGCACCTGCGTATGATAACTTCTGTCAATCTTACAAACTTGTTTCTCCCCTAACTCTTTCAGTATGTGGTTGTTTATGTGTAACTTTGCTAAGTATTGATATCCCACCGAACCTGCTTCTAAGTCCTGTGACCTACTTGATTAGCTACTCTGTATGATCAACTTTGCTATGTCCACTTTAAGTTATAAGTGTACCCCCTCAACTTCCATCCCTCAACCATTGTCCACTCTCCCTCATTTGTTATCTATGCTATCCTGAACCTCTCATCTTAGTCGGCTGAAAGCCAATGCTACCAAGGCTCTTACTACTGACCTCCCTTGTGAGAGCATTTCTCGGGGTCTATTTGAGACCCTTGTGAACTCTGACACACTAGGATTTGGGTCCTTTGTTCACTCCCTCTACTACTGAAAGCTGAATTATCCCACTCAATTCCTTCTTCCTATTGTCTAATAAACATGTAAGATGGTTCGTTTAAGTGCTTTAATGCCTGGGTAATATGGTTGACCTATGGTAGTGTGATTTGGCTTTGAGCTCTTCTATGGATTCTGAGTTTGTGCTGGAATATAGTTCCTTGCTTAAAATCTGGGTATACCACGAAAGAATTGTTGAAAGACCAGACAGTGTTGTACATCTCTTTTGGGCCTGCTGTGGGCCTATTATCATTATTTGCATAATATTGTAATCATATTCATTATTGGGGCTGTAATAACTTTATAATAAGCAATTGGGGTGTTAGTAAAATGGGGAATGGGTAAATTCTGATGTTTGCATGCAATGGTAGAAAACTTGCCTATTATTTATATCCAATTTTTCCCTCATTATTTTAAATATACACACATATCTTCAAAATCGTGCACATACGTTATTATTAGACTTTCAATGCATGCACAAGTGTTTTTATAATTTTTCTACAATTTTAAAGGCTTTAAATTCATTTATTTCTGTATTTTTTATTATGCAAATATCCCCTAACTACCCCTCATATTATTTTTATGATGATTTGATTATCTAAATTTATCATTTATGCCCATATAATGCTTAAATATTTTATTTATATTTTTTTATAATTACATTTGTATTTTTTAGATTAAAATCACACATTTTGCAATAATGGCCCGAATATACTTAAAATTACATTGTTTTTGCAAAAAATAGCTTTTATATTTTTATAAGGATAAATAATTGTCATTAATCATTTATAGGAATAATTTTTTTTACTATTTTCATTTATTATTTTTTTAAAAATTATTTTATTAATTAAAAATGGGTATTGACATCTGGCCCCATTATATTTAAAATCGGACCTAGGCTACCCAAACCAGCCCAACTACTTAAAAACTAGCCCAGTCTGCCACAGCCCAAACAAACAACCCCTAACCCACAACCTGGTCGCGACCCACTCCTAAACGACCCGCCCCATCCATTTTTTAATTCCAGCCTTTGATCTCTCAAGATCAATGGCCACCGTCCTTTCCCCCCTTTCTTATTAACCCAACCCCAAAAACCCTACTATGTTTCACTCAACCCTCCGCCCTTGAAATCTCTCAACCTCCCCTTTTCTCTCTATCAAACCCTAAGCACCGTCACCCAAATCCCCTCCAAATCCCCTTTGATTCCAACTAGATATGGAATCATCTGGTGATTCTTGTCTTATCCGGCTCCCTTTCTCTACTGGCTAATCGATGATGGTATTACATAATCACTTGCCTAACATGGTATTGCTCTCTTGTTTTGAACCAAATCTGGTTCGAACCATTATCTCTTTTCATCTATGTTCTTTCTCCGTCTCCTTATTGTTTGAATCTCTGAGATTTTGCGCATTCCTTATTTTACCCTAAAGCTAGGGTTTAGGTCCTTTGAAATCTACTAAAATTTGGTATCTATTTTTCATTAAAATCATATATTTGCTTCTGCATGACTATCAATGATTTTTTTATGATTTCGTTAAAAGGTTTTTCGCCTAATTTTACTCACCCAAAAATTAGACCCCAGATGTTTTTAGATCTGATAGGGTTCCTTAGTTTTGAGTATTTTCTCTCTAATATTTTCGTGTATCTAAGTATATCTATGTTATACTTATGGTTGTTTTCGATTAATTTACTCACCCTAAAATTAAGGTTTCAGATCTTCTATAGTCCGATTCGTTGTGCTTTTCGAATAAATCTCCTGTCTATGTTCATTGTACACAAAGTATGATTGTTTCGCCCTTGTTTATCTGTTGACTTTATGGTTTACCCAAAATTAGTGTTTTGAAATCCTTTACTGAGATTTTAATCTTTCCTTTCCTGTACGATACTGATATTTCCTTGACATATTTTTACTTATTCTTTCCTTATGTGTGATTCATAATTGGTACTATCTTCCTTAACTCTTTTGCTATCTTGATTTCTGTACTTTGATTATTAGGACCAATTTTTAGTTGATCTCGTGACTTACTACTTACCTTGTTTAGACCTCAATCTTGATTACTGATTTATTCCGTGTTAATTTAAGTGATTCTGCCTATTAATTGTTTCCTGTTAGCCCTAATTGACTGATTAAATAATCCTCTTTCCTTATTTATGTTCCATTTATTCTCCTACCTTATCTGGTTTTACTCTACTGTATTGTATAAAAACTTTTCATTACTCTGATTTTAAGACGCACGCTCACGCTTATAGACTTACACTCACATTTACACACTCTTATAATTGTTTCATTTCGCAAAGCTCTCTGCTTTCCTTCAAAGGATTTAAGTTCTCTCTCTATGTGATTACTCTGTTTTCTGCACTGTTTATCCAGTTGGAATCGAAGGCTAAACTCTTTGGATTCATTGCCATTACATTCCTATTTACTTTCTTACTAACTGGTATGTGTTAATTCCTGTTATCCTATTATATTCCTTATGCTTTTGTGGTTAGTTTACTTCAAACCTCAGCATGTTTCTATGTGATCTATGATTCCTGTTAACTCCTTTCTTAACTGGCATGTTTCAGTTCCTTTCATCTTATTCTATCTAGTTTATTTCGACCTCAGCATGTTTTTCTTTTACTGCTTTCTCAACTGGCATGCTTTAGTCTCCGTTACCCTATTCAACCCTATGTGCTTATTAGTTTGATATTTCGGTATGTTTATATTTTCAATATGCCCATATGATTTCGCTTATTTAACTAAGTTATCTCTAGTAATATGAAACCTTGTATAAACAATTGTATGTTCCCTATTCTGTAAACATGTAATATGCTGCCAATTTTGTCTATTAGTTCAAGTATCTTGGCTCTTTGTGATTTCTTAAATGCTAGTACAGTATCCATGTCTGAATCAATACCAATCTATTTGAACTATTTACTAAATAGAGATTTTGTTTATTTTAAGTGAAATTCTATTTGCAGTCCTATAATTTGAATCTGCGTGCCTGTACCTAAAAATCAAACTGTTTTCTAAAACTGCCTCTCTACCCCCTATGCACTAGATTTTAAACTCCTACTCTTAGTTATCTAGGTTCCTACCACCCCCAGTGGGAGCACTGTCTAGGGTCCCAGAGACTTCTTTGAACTCTGACACATTAGGGCTAGTTTTCCAATCTTTTATGAATTCTGTGTTGAATGTGTGGTTCTAGTGAGAACATTGCCCCGGGTCCTTGAGGCTCTTTGGAGACTTTGACATACTAGAAGCTCGGTTTAAGGTGTTGTGGATCCGTGCTATTGTTTCAAAGATGTTGTGTTTGAAGGCCTGGCTCCCAGGTTTATATTAGGCCTGCTAAGGCTCCCTATAGTGTAATGGATACTGTTATTTATTCATTCTAGGCTATAATAATCTTTGTAATAAATAGATTCGGGGTTTACTAAGTAAAAGGTGGGGGTAGGGGGGTTTCTATATGTTTATTTGAAACTCTGGTAGAAATCCTACCTGTAGGCTTATTGATGATTATGTGAATGTTACTACTTGTTTAGAGATCATGGCTATAAGACTTTTTGATTGTTTTATTCAGTACTTCACTCGTATGCTAGAAATCCTATCCATAGGATCCATGCACGCATTTAATACTTTAGTGTCCATGTCTATAGGATCATATCTGTTTGAATAATAACTTTATAGCAAGTTGTTTAAAATTCTGCCCACGTATGATTAATAGATATAATGCCTATAGGAAGTGAAAATTAGTGTTAACTTAGATATCACGCCTATAGGAGGTGAAATTCAGCTTCAACTTAGATATCATGCCTATAGGAGGTAAAAATCAGTTTCAACTTAGATACCATGCCTATAGGAGATAAACATATTAGTTATGACACCTAGAACCATGTCTATAAGGGTTAATTAATTCTGTAAATTAGAAAGCATGCGTATAGGATCTAAAGAGATAAAATCTATTTTTATGAGTTAAAAATCAGTAATTCGCTTAGAAATCATGGTCTTTAATCAACCTTTAGACATTATAGGATTCTATTCTAGTTATCAGTAGGCAAACCTGTAGGTTTATTAAGAATCCAGAGCCAAAAATTGTGATCTCGTGCTGCTTGAAACATGCCCAGATCCAGAACTTAATCAAATCAGTAGGCAAGCCCGTAGGTCCCAATGCTCATTTTAATAAGCTGCGTCCTTATATTCTTTTCCTACTCATCTAGATATCCTGCCTTTAGGATCCCGAATCAATAAAGTTGTCTGTTTAATTGCGTGCATTTGTTGTATATTTGTGGAGGTTAACATGAGCATTTATCTGCTCTTTACATGATAGTCCTATTTGGATTTTGTTTTTTGCCTAGTTTTTTATCATTTAAGCAACATAGGTCAGTCTAGAACCACCTTAAATAGATGTCCTAAATACCTCCAGGACCATAAGAAAGGGACAGGTAGTGCACACTGTGAGCACATGATTTTTGCCTCACATGAATTACTCCCACAAAATAAAAAAAATTGTCTGTTTTTGTTATGTGCAATTTCGTGAATTTTCGTGATATTTTTGTTATTATTTGGATTTGTCTGTACCTGTGTATTTTATTTAATTAATAAAAAATACAAAAATATGTTGTATTTTTGTAGATAGGATTTGATTTTACATTTTAGAGTAATTAAGCAAATTATTATTTTACAAAAAAGAAGAAATTCACAAAAAATAACGTGCTTTGTATTTCTGTATCCAATATCAAAATTGTGTGTTTTTCTTTTAATTTGGGATTTAGTTATTTTGTGATAGTTACTACTTAGAGTTAATTAATATTTTCAGGATAAATTGATCAAGGATACGAGTACCTTTTCCTGTGGAGCATGCGAGATAGGTCATTGGAAATTGAACCATGTCCAGTTATCAACGTGGAGATGCACGCTTATCTGGATAGTAAACAAAGGTAACGCCAATGAGATGGAATCGAGTCCAAGTATGTTGGGAAACTATGACACGCCAGTGAGATGCAAACTTTCACAACACATGATGGGCAGAATGGAAGCGAGATACTCGATTGGAACAAAAGGAAAGCTTTCTTGGACCATTGATACACGAAAAGCTGGGGAGTACACACGCAGCTTTTGACGAATGAGTTTGGAATCTCAAAGAAGATCACATGAGCATGGGAATAAGATCACTGGAGGCAATTTGTCTGCTTGGAAATCACGTGCAAACAAAATTAGTCTAAATCATATTTTCAAGGGGCATGCGCATGGCTCTGGACAAAGATGTATTTATTTATTACATTTCTTGCCAATCATGTGTGCCAAAGTAGTCACGACGAAAGGACAAGGCTGGAGAATTGTTTTCAAAAGCATGCACGCCCGGGACAAATGCATGGACTAATGTGTCACGCATGGTCCTTCGACAGAAACAATTTCCAGAAGAAGGCTTGCGATTTTAAAATACAATGCATCGAGCCATTTAATTTGCAACTTCCTTGTCACACATGGGGACAACAGCAAACTTCAGTTATTGATGCATTTTGGGTGACTACGCACGCCTAGACAAGGCTTGTCTGCAATTGAATTTTTGAAGGCAAGCATAATTTCGAGAAGCATGATCTCGAGAACAGAATATAATGGACATAAACAATTGCCAGTGTCTCGAAGCAGCAACACAATGCACAAGGAATGGGATCGAAGGAAATGCAAATGTCTGGACATTCCAGCTCTTTCACGAATGGCGTGCATTTGGGATAGGGTGCTGGAGCAACGAGCTGGACACATGCTCATTGCTATTGTGAATGTGACAATATGCTATAAAGGGAAGCAAAAAAGACGTGAAAAGGACCAACAAAGGAAAAGCACAAAAAAGATTAAGCAATGTGCAAACCTGGAAATATTACCAAGTGAGCTATGGAGAGCACGTGAAGGAAAGCATACTTCAGCTTGTATGAAAAGTTGAAACAATACATTTTTTATTGCACGCATGGTTCATGGGATGAATGGAATCAGGGAAAATGCTACGGCAAGGCGGGACAAAGCAGCTTCTGTCTCGATGGAAATTTTTGCATAAAGGGCATGCCAGGAATAAAATACATGCTGTCCATACCAGTTAAACGAAAATAATGGAAAATGGGAGTAATAGGGAACTGACACTCTATTTTAGTGTCTTGAGAAGTGGGAAAATCAGAGAGTGATGGGGCATTCATTTTCTTAATTGGTTAAGTGCTCTTAAGGGCTGGAAAGGAGTTGAGTTTGGATATAAATACAGAGGTATAGAGGGAGGTAGGGGGACCTTTTTTTTCCCAGACTTATACACTCTCAAATCTGAGCACTAGAGATCTAAATAGACAGAAAACTGAGGTGGCTAGATTAGGGATACACTGTTCTATTGATAAAATATACAGAAAAAAATTCTTGAGTGACCATTCTAAAACTTTTTCTAGAGCAGCTAAAGAAGAAAAAATGAGCTGAACTTTGTTTAGTATTCAAGTGTTTGAGCTCAGTTTGGTTGGATTTTTGATAGCTTGTCTATTTCAGTGCTGTTTTGGTTTCAAATTTGCTTGAACTGGACCCCTCCTAATAATCTCTGGGGTTGATTTCGTTGCTGGGATTTATTGTCTTGCTATTGACTGATATTGCTTCTCACTGCTGTTATCCTCATTCCTTTTATTGTTTTTCTTTCAAGATATCTCTATAGCTTTTAGACATTTATCGAGTGTTGGATATGTAATTTGAGTGGAATTTGATGGAATGCAATCTTATTTGATTTAGTTTCTCTCTATTCTTTTACTGTTTCATGGTAAGTAGTGCATCTGTAATAATAGGTGTCGCATAAGCTTTTACATGCATATTAAAAGGTTGTGTTTGGTATTGAGTTAAAGGTTTAGTTTAAACGTTGAAAAGCATGCTTAGAAATTCTCGTTTAAGATCAGTTTGATTCAAATGTATGTGTTCATATAACAAACGAAGTTGACCATGGTTATCAAGCATGAGTATTTGTTTAGTTGAGTTTAGGAATGCTTGTATGCAAAGTAATTGATTTATCAATTATCCGGGCTTGTGTTTTGAGTCCAGTAGCTCATTTGTTTCTCTTTTCAAAAGGGGGTTTGATTGATGCATGCCAAAAATGGAAACGGAATTGTAGTTAGTCAGTTCGTGTTAATCGGTTAAGGATTAGAAAGTAAAAACTTTAGTTCAATCTCGTTTTTAATATATCATGTTTAAATCGAGTTGTGGCTAAAACGGATTGGGTATATAAATATTGATTCTAGAATTTTGGGCCAGGTACTTACCCAATGGGTGACAAACCAAGCTAGCTAATTATGCTTGGGGTGTGTCCTTAGACGGTCAATTCCCTTTAAACATTGGGCTCACCATGTTGAGCCCAACTCTGAAAGCATTATATATCTAGTCTAGAATTTGATTTATTGTAATACTGATTTCTTTCACATGTCTTCAGGGGTTGCTTCATGATTACATATTAGTTTAGGTATAAAAGTTTGAAATGATAGAATAGATGTTTCAATTCGACTTTGGAAATATGTAGATTTTTTTAGTTTAGCTGTTCATGCATTTCTAGTTTTTTTTCTTCAGTGGTTGCCTAATTTCGATCATCAGATCTCCGCCTCCCACGACCTGGGAAGGCCTTGCTTGATTTGGGCCTGCCTTAAGCCCAATTTAGATTCTGGCTTGGCATGCTAAGGCATGTCTGTTCTTAGCTTTTGAGATCCTTTAGCTCACGCGCGCCTCTCATGAGGATTGGATCCATTTTGGGCCCACGATTGAACTCATAATTGATCCAGCAGCAATTAAAATATTGTACACCATGGGCCTTTCAAGTTAAGTAGTAAACTTGAGCTAAGGTTTTCTCCGGTAATAGAGACTCCCTTGTTAGAGTTTGGACTAGATCTTGAGGCCTGAATTTCCTCGAATGCTTTTAATAATAGCTAATTAATCATAATTAGTAGTTCTAATTAATTAAGCTTTTTAGAGATAATTCTTATAGATAATATTAGTTCATCTTTAGGATGTCCTTTTAAAATAAATTGAGGTGCACCGCGATAACAAATTGCGTGGCCCTCTTTAATTTTTTATTTAAAATATTTAGAACTCGAGGCGTGTCGTTTAGCTAATTTTCATGGCCCTCGCAAAGTTAACAACGCGTTAGTTGCTTTAGGCACGTTCCTTAATAATTTTACTTTCCTAAACTCGGGTGTACATCTCATGTGACCCAAATCCAAATCCTAAAATGTTCAATAAGATGTGTTCCGGATTGCGGGTGCATTTCATGTGACGCGATCCAAAGACATGATTTAAACAACGTTTAACATCCTGTAAAATTGAACAAAAGCAGTCAAAAGTTAAACTTTGCACATAGATTCAAACTGTATTAAAATCAGAGAATTAAGCCAAATATGACAGTCAAGCGATCGTGCTTGAACCACAAAACCCGAGAATGCCTAACACCTTCTCCCGGGTTAACATAATTCCTTAAGGATTTTTGGTTCGCGGACTGTTAAACAGAGTCAATATTTTCCTCGATCCGAGACTCTACTGGTGCCTTGGGACACCATAAATCTCTCGAGTGGCGACTCTGATATTTTATTAAAAATGAATCCCGTTTCGATTGTCATTTCAAGTTGGAAATAACTCCCTTTATTATGCCCTCTTTCCGGGGGTGTAGTGATAAAGGAGGTGTGACAGCTCTGGCGACTCTGCTGGGGACATTAACCCAGAACCACTGGTTGAGGGTTAAAAATTTGAGCTTAGAATAACTGTTATATTTGGCGTTATCTGATTTTTCCTACATGTTTCATGCTTAATGTGCTAAGTGCTTTACCGCTTCAATATTTGGTTAATTGTATATATAAACTGCTACGAACCCCTTCCTCTCTCTGAGTATTTTAAATTATGAAGAAGGGTGCACTTCGTATGACTTCTTTTCTATCTAGAGTCTAATCCCTTTTTTAGAACGAGGTTCAGATAAGTTGCTAAGCCGGTGGAGGTTTTGTATCTCCGGTACGCTGCCCCCCCGGCTCGAGTTGTCCGCTCGGTTAAGCCAGGTCTAGAGCAATAAACCCAGGTTTTTAAACCTAGAAAAATAATGCCTCATGCCATATCCCTAGTAGGAACGTTTGTTTACATCATGTACATTTGACTTTGGAGACTCAACACAGGGGTTGGGTCTGTCTAGGACAGGTGTACCTGAAATATGACGACCAATATGATGCATCTTACTTGCTACTTGTGCATTCATTTGCTTCGAATTTGCATGTTGACTGGCTTATAAGGAAAATTTAGAGAAAATATAATGAGATGGTTGAGAGGGATAAATGTCTGCTTTGAAAAATTCAATGTCCAAATAGTGCTGAAACTCTGCCAAATTTTGAGAAGAATGAAAAAAGGGGGTAAAAGGAAAAAGAAAAAAAATTTTGTTTTCAAAAAAATAATTTGTTTTATTTTCCGATGAAATGAAAAAATGGGTTGCATTTTGTTTCCAAAAAAAAGGTCTGTTTTATTTACCCGTACTAGGTCAGTTTTACTTTGTATCAAACATAGGCATTAGGATTCACTCATAGCCACAGGAGGAGGAAGCATTCAGATTATCATGATGTAATAGTTAGCAACATTAGGTGTTTTGATTTTCCAGTATTCAGTAGCTATAGACCTGTTTAACTATGTTTTGGACATCTTGTATGTTTTGGACCCTATTTTGGGCTGCTTTATATATATATATTAGCCACTAGGCATCATGCCTAGGGGTATATTTGCTTAAAATAAAAACTACGTCAGTTTGATTCTTACCGGATGTGAGATACGTAGGCAACCCCCATCGGGTCCAACTTTCCCTTTTGCAAAAATAACCCCAAAATAATAAAAAATTTTATTGTTGTCATAAATAAGTTAGATGATGCCATTCTTGTCTGAAATAAGCCGAATATTCCCAAAAGGACGCAGGAAGGCCATTTTTGCAAGAACAGCCACCCTGAGTCATTTTTAACGGTTAACAGACACAACCTTAAAATCTTCCTCCTTGAAGTGCTAAAAGGCCGTATCTGCAAAACCAATATGTGATTTTTCTTAAAAGTAATCTTTTTGAAAAATGATCAATTTTTCCTTTGTAGTCATTAAAATCACCTTAAATAAATATGTAGGATGAGCACGATTGAAATTGAATCCTTCACAGTCCTTAAAGAGATCCCTTTGAAGCTCCATCTGTGGTGGAATGACCTAGTCAAGGGTAGTAGAGAGACGATGGTGAAGGTTCTGGGCGGTCTCATTGGGTTATTGAACATCAAGCTGAGGCAGGATATTATTGAAGCATTAATACCTTTTTGGGACTCCACTTGCAATGTGTTCCGGTTCTCAAATTTTGAGCTCACACCGACCTTAGAGGAGATGGCAGGTTATGCAGGCCTCAACGGAAACCTGAGGGGTCAATATCCTTTGTCACCAAGATCGATATCTCCACACCTATTTTTGGATTTACTGAGTATTAGTCGTGATATTTAGAACGAGGACTTATCTAAAGGATGTTGTACTCTCATGTTCTTGTATCAATGTTATGGTAATCCTCGGGGTTTCGAAGAGCCGAATCTTGGGCTAACTCATGCCGGAAATAGAGAAAAATGGGAGGCGAGGCGAGGTTTGGCATTCATAACAGCATTCTTGGGGGTGGTGATCTATCCACGCAAAGATACTAAGATAGAAATGGGCCTCGTAGGGATGATCGATGTTGGAATCAAAATGGCCAACAACACTGTAGTTCCTTTGATTTTGTCAGAAATCTACCGAGCTTTGACTGTCTGCCAGGAAGGAGGAAGATTTTTTCAGGGTTGCAATTTGCTACTTCAACTGTGGATGCAAGAACACCTTTGTCATCAGGCGGGATATATGAATGCCGGTTTGACCGGGTTAAAATGCATTGAAAAGTTTGACAAACGAGTAATAGGTATTGAATTTCCAGAAGGTACTGAAGTTTGGTTTAAACAACTAAGATACTTAACGTCCGGTAAAATTGTATGGGCACTTGGGTGGCTTCCCGCCACCGAAACGGTATACATGTTGGCTAGAGAGTGTTATATTCTTTAAATGGGCATTCGGAGCATCCAGCCATATGCTCCCCATCTGGTATTGCAGTAGTTGGGAAGGTATCAAATCATCCCTAATGATGAAGACCTGAGCAAACAAGTCATTGAGTTATGTCCGAGAGCTACATTTCCAGAGGATAGAATTCGCAAGTTATGGAATGAGTGCAGATTCCTCGAGCCCAGAACCATGGTCCGAGATTTAGCTAGAGGCGAAGTGGACCCAAAGTATAATGTATGGTTTGAGAAGAGATTCCATATTCCCATAAGACTTGCTAAAAGAGCCCATGTCCAGCAATTTATGGATGACTCACGAGAACAATGGGGTTGGCTGGCAAAGGAAGAAACCTACAAGGACGAAATAAGCAAACTGGAGAAGCAGGCCATGCAACTTCAATTTGAAAAAGATTTTTAAGCCGCTACAGATGAGGGGGAAAAGAAGAGTCTAATCCAAGAAAATGAGGCCTTTAAGGCTCAGATCCGAAAAATGAGAATAGCTGTCAGGAAACCAGAAAGGAGCCGGGCTGACCAGAAACTCATAAACGAACTGAAAAGGAAAGCCCGCAAGAGCCAAATGGACTTAGAGAGATCAGAAGCTAGCTTGGCAAGGGTTCGGGCCAGATGGACAAAGGGCGAAAATGAGCGGGCACTTCATATGCAACAAATAAAGAGGGATTATGAGGGGAGCGTCACTGTCCTGAGAGGAACAATAGCCACTCTCGAAGACAGGGTATTCATGCAAGCTAGAGATTCCAGAGCAGATTGGAAACACTGTTACAACCTGTTGGCGCGGATGGAGAAACAAATGAATAAGTTTCAAGATCAACTCCTTCATAATTCTCGGGTGATGGAAACCCGGGATCAATAGATAGGACGGTTGCTGCAGGAAAATAATATAATTAGAGAAGAGGTTGCAAACATCGCACATTACATTATTGCAAAATGCCGAGCGTGTGAGAACATGACCCGTACCA
This sequence comes from Nicotiana glauca, assembly GCA_026770625.1. NCBI lineage: Eukaryota > Viridiplantae > Streptophyta > Magnoliopsida > Solanales > Solanaceae > Nicotiana > Nicotiana glauca. Next base: position 126,407 of record MU780480.1, on the reverse strand, counting down.
CCTTTTTTGCGGCAGTGATGACATTCGTCCAGCAAATAATGAGCGATTTGTATAGGCTCCAAAGGGAGCTCGCACAAAGGCCCGCGGCAAGGCCGAATGATGCCTCACGAGCCCCAGGAAATTTTAAGTCATTAATGTATTCTTAATCTTTGTTTTGAGTCTGTATTTTCATATTAAAGTTTGTAAGTCTGTCTCTTTTCAAGTTTGCTTTGTTGTCCTTTTAAAGTTTTTAACTTCTTCCAAGTGTTATAATAAGAGCAGTTGTTTTTTTTTTGAAAATATTTGGCTATGTATTTTTACATCGGCCAGAACTATGCACGGTCTGATTCATGCAGGGACATGATTTGTAGGCAATCCACATAAGATTCGACCATCACTAAAAAGAAGAAAAATAAAAGAAAGGGAAAATGAAAATAACCAAAATAAGGGAAAGTTTGAGGGATGTTAAAAAAGGGGCACAATTGTGAAAAGCCGGAATGACGCACGCAACTGAAGCAAATACATGATAGAAATGGTTAACTGCCTAGGTGCATTGCATCCCAACGTGCGATTGCATATATGTCAAACTCTAAAAACTAACAAGTTTGTTGCTTGTCCAGAGAATCCAAGCAGTTAGTTTACCTAGAGCATACTGGCACATTACCATTATCAAACTAGATCAAAGGGACCAATACCAGTGATCATGTCTAGCCCCGATAGAGAAGGAAGCACCGAGGTAGAAGAGGTAGATGTGCAAGCGATGAAAGATGAGATGTACAAGTTGAAACAACAGATGGCTGAGATGTACCAGGCCTGGACGAAGAGTCAGCCACCACCAGCCTATCCTGCTAGCCCTACTTTCCTCCTAGTACCCACCCAATCTCCGGAGCTGCTTGTTTCGGACTTATCCCCAAATTTTCAACATCATCAGGGAATCACCTCCCAAATATCACAATCCCAAAGACAGTTCCATACCCTCCACCAACTACCCCTGTCTTTGTGGCACCTGCGCCTGCCCCACTCTACATGTCTTCCAGTGAGCCTGTATTCCAAACGCAGGATAATCAATATTACCCTCCCGAACCCACTTTCAAAACACCTGAACTATACCTTTACCATCCTCAACTTGGTATCTCCGCAAAACCTGAAAAGCAACCCAAGAATCCGGAGCAGGAAGAAATGTTTCGAAAAGTAAAAAGCCTGGAGCAATCTTTCAGGAATATGCAAGGTTTGGGTGGCCAAGTCAGTGTGGCGTATAAGGATTTATGTTTGTTCCCAGATGTTCATCTACCAGCAGGGTTCAAGATGCCTAAGTTTGATATGTATGACGGTTATGGTGATCCGGTGGCACATTTGTGAGGATTTTGTAGCAAAATGAGAGGGGCAGGTGGAAAGGATGAGTTACTGATGGCATACTTCAGCCAGAGTTTAAGTGGGTCTGCATTAGAATGGTATACACGACAGGAACATGGTAGGTGGTACACCTGGGATGACTTGGCACAAGCATTCACCGGCCACTTCCAGTACAATCTACAAATCATTCCAGATCGTCTGTCGTTGATAAAACTAGAGAAAAAACCCGGAGAGATTTTCAGGGAATACGGTTTCCGTTGGAGGGAAAAAGCTATGAGGGTCGACCCTCCAATAAAAGAAGGAGAGATGGTTGATTACTTTTTGCAAGCTTTGGAGGCGACTTATTTTGGTCACTTGGTGATGGTGATTGGCAAGTCTTTCAATGAGGTTGTGAAAATGGGTGGCATGATTGAAGAAGGACTTAAGTCCAACAAGATCATGAGTTACTCGGCAATCAAAGAAGCCACTCAAGCTATCTAGAGCGGCACCGGGGGTGTGCTCGGGAAGAAGAAGAAAGAAGGTGTTGCAACAGTTGAGTCCAGAGCCTGGTTCGAATCCAGCGGCCCCTCACCCTACTATAACCAACCCCGAACCCACCACCGAGATTACCCCTATAATCCATATAACCCTCCACAGCATTATTACCCACCACTCGATCCCACTTTTCCGTCTATCATGCACAAGCCTACACCCAAACACTAGCTCACACACAATGGCGTGACCCGACTCTGCAAAATCCATATCCAGCTCCACAAAATGCCTACCCACCCCTAAGAGCCTATAGAAATCCCACTGGAACATATTTCCAACCCAATCAAGGCTTCAGGAATGAGAAGGCACAGAAACAGAAGACTTTCACTCTACTGGAAGAATCATATACCAGCTTATTCCATAGGCTGAGGTAGTTGGGCATGTTGAATCCAATTGAGGCTAAATTGCCAAACCCTTCTCCAAGGAACCTTGACCACTCAGTAAGTTGTGAGTACTGTTTAGGGGCCCCCGAGCATGATACACAGAAGTGTTGGAAACTAAAAATGGCTGTACAAGAGCTCATTGATACTTACCGGATCGAGGTTCAGGCCCAGAGGCACCGAATATCAACCAGAATCCATTGTCGGCTTACCATGAGACCCATATGATTGAGTTGAACATAAGGGAGGGGAACCAAAGAAATCCTTGCAGACAGTAATGATGATCTGCTCCAGTGAGACAGGTTCAAAAGAGAAGATGGCCAGTGGGAAGTCGGCGATCCAGTTAAAAGGGGTGAATAGCAAGCCAGTTGGGGTGGCCGAGAAAGGTTCATCGAGCATTGTTACAGTGAAACTAGAACGATCAAAAGTGGTGGTACCGAGGGTTGCAAGTTAACCTGTTGTGGTCTTGAAGGGTGCTCGCATAGAGCCTGTTATTATAAAGCCGGTAACTCAGTTGCCGGTGATCAACAGTAAAGCTATCCCTTGGAGATATGAACAAGTGGTTGTAACATATAAAGGGAAGGAGATCAGGGAAAAAGTTTGTAAGACTCAGGGTCTGACTTGTTCGTGAAGGTGTTTTGCTCCTGCAGAGTTGAGAAAGGCTAATCCGGTATCGATAAAAAAACCTGTGACCGAACAAGAAGCGGAAGAATTCTTGAGGAAAATGAAAGTACAAGATTACTCTATTATAGAACAATTGAAGAAAACACCAGCCCAAATATCATTGCTCTCATTGCTGATCCACTCAGATGAGCACCGCCAGGCACTGATGAAAATATTGAATGAGGCCTACGTCCCTGACAAAATCTCAGTGAATCACCTGGAGAAGATAGCAAATAAAACCGGGTCACTTTTTCAGACGCCGAGTTTCCTATGAAGGCACGAAACATAACATGGCCCTTTATCTGACGGTGAAATGCGAAGACTCTGTGGTCATGCGAGTTCTGATTGACAACGGGTCTAGTGCAAATATATGTCCTCTGTCCACATTAAATAAGCTAAAGGTCAATGATGATAGAATCCGTAAGAACAACGTCTGTGTACGAGGGTTCGACGGTGGAGGCAAAGATTCTGTGGGTGATATAATACTAGAATTAACAATAGGGCCCGTAGAGTTCACCATGGAGTTTCAAGTGCTAGATATGGCAGTCTCTTATAACCTTTTGTTGGAGCGACCCTGGATCCATGCTGCCAAGGCAGTGCCATCTACATTGCATCAAATTGTTAAATTCGAGTGGGATAGACAGGAGATTGTGGTGCACAGTGAAGATAATATGGGTGCCCTAGGTTATGCCATTATACCATTCATCGAAGTGGAAGACGACCAAGGGCTGTGGGTATATCAAGTCTCTGACACAATACCAGTGGAAAAGGTCCTAGAGGGGAAAAGCATCCCAGTTCCTAGAATAATTGCCGCAACTGTCATGGTGGTTTCTGAAATGTTAAGGAATGGTTTTATACCGGGTAAGGGTTTGGGTGCTGATATTCAAGGCATCGTGCAGCCAGTTTCTCTTCCAAAGAATTTGGACACTTTTGGTTTGGGGTTTAAGGCCACCGCGACAGATGTGAGACGAGCCTGCAAAATGAAGAAAAAGGCATGGGTCTTGCCAAAGCCAATCCCGCGTCTATCCAGATCTTTCGTCAGGCCTGGTATTAGAAAGCAGCTGTTGTCAAAAGTTCCCGGGTCACTGATTGGTGTTGATGGAGATTTAGTTAAAGGGTTTGAAAGGTTATTTGCCAAAGTTAGCATGGTAGAATTTGGCGGGGGTCCTAGCCACGTAGAAATACAGTTTGTCGGGCCAAAAATGAAGATTAATAATTGGAAGGCTACTCCTCTCCCTACTCGGAGGGAGCCTTGGCAGTCTGCTTTGATCTTTCTTTAAGTTTGTACGGATTAATTTAGGGTTATAATACGAATTTTTTTTGAGTGTGCAAACCTTGTTATCTTCCCTTTTTAATGCAATTTCTTCCTTTTCTTCACTCCTCATAAATTTTACTTTTGTTTTCTTCTTTTCTTTTCTATACAGTTCCTTTTACGTCGGTTCTAATGATATGACGTGCATAAAGAATCCTCAACCCAATCTAAGAAATCAAACTAAGATAATAGTTCAAGAGGTAGAGTGTGATTACGAGTCAGAATTTGATGAAGATGAGGCTTTTGAGGAGATTAGTAAAGAATTAAGTCATTTTGAAGAAAAACCTAAGCCCAACTTGAATGATACCAAAGCCATCAATTTAGGAGACGCGAGTAATATCAGAGAGACTAAAACAAGTGTCCACCTGGAATCAAAGACTCGAAAGAAATTAATCAAAACACTCATTGAATAAAAAGATATTTTTGCATGGTCGTATGATGACATGCTGGGTTTAAGCACTGATCTAGTGGTTCATAAATTGCCCACTAACCCAGCATTCCCTCATGTCAAGCAAAAATAATTCAAAATCAATATGAGTGTGAAGATTAAGGAAGAAATAACCAAACAACTTGATGCAAAGGTTATTCGGGTCACTCGATATCCTGATTGGTTGGCTAATGTTGTGCTGGTACCAAAGAAGGACGGAAAAATCAGAGTGTGTGTTGACTATCGCAATCTCGAAAAAGCAAGACCAAAGGATAAATTCCCACTACCCAATATCCACATTTTGATTGACAATTATGCAAAGCATGAGATTGGGTCTTTTGTGGATTGCTATGCCGGGTACCATCAGATCCTGATAGATGAAGATGATGCAGAGAAGACGACATTCATCACGCTGTGGGGAACTTATTGCTACAGAGTAATGCCGTTTGGTCTGAAGAACGCTGGGGCGATATACATGCGAGAAATGACCACTGTATTCCATGATATGATTCACAAAGAGATTGAGGTGTACGTGGATGATGTAATCATCAAGTCAAAGCAGTAGGTCGACCACGTCGGAGATTTGAGGAAGTTCTTTCAGAGGCTTCGCAGGTACGACATTAAACATAACCCTGCCAAGTGTGCATTTGGTGTTCCGTCTGAAAAGTTGTTGGGATTTATAGTCAGTCGGCGAGGCATTGAGTTGGATCCGTCGAAGATCAAGGCCATCCAAGAATTGTCGCCTCCATAAAACAAGACCAAAGTGATGAGTCTTTTAGGAAAGTTGAATTACATTAGCAGGTTTATTGCTCAGCTCACGGCAAGTTGTGAGCCTATTTTTTGATTGCTGAAGAAAGACGCTGCGGGCGAATGGACTGAGAAATGCCAGGAAGCGTTTGACAAGATAAAGGGGTATTTGTCAAACCCACCGGTATTGGTTCCGCCTGAACCAGGGAGACCATTGATTCTTTATTTGACTGTCCTGGAGAATTCATTTGGTTGTGTACTAGGGCAGCATGACATCACCAGCAGGAAAGAGCAAGCCATCTATTATCTCAACAAGAAGTTTACGGCTTATGAGGTTAAGTACGCTCATCTTGAGAAGGCATGTTGTTCCCTGACTTGGGTGGCACAGAAATTGAAGCACTATCTATCGTCCTATACTAGTTACCTCATCTTACGCTTGGATCCGTTGAAGTACATTTTTCAAAATCCTATTCCCATAGGGAGACTGGCGAAGCAAATATTACTCATAGAATTTGACATCGTCTATGTGACGAGTACTGCAATGAAAGCCCAAGCACTGGCCGAGAATCAGGTTGATGAAGAATACGAACCATTGAGGACGTACTTTCCTGATGAAGAAGTGATGCATATTGATGATTTCGAACTGACTGAAAAGCCAAGTTGGAAACTTTTTGTTGAAGGGGCTGCAAATATGAAAGGAGTTGGAATAGGAGTTGTACTTATTTCTGAAACAGGGCACCACTATCCTATTATGGCTCTTCAATTTTATTGTACCAAAAATATGGCTGAATATGAGGCATGCATTTTGGGTTTATGGTTAGCAGTGGACATGGATGTCCAGGACATTTTGGTCTTGGGAGACTCGGACCTCCTGATACATCAAATTCTAGGAGAATGGGAAACACGGGATTTGAAACTCATACCGTATCGACAATGTTTGCATGATCTTTGTCAACAGTTTCGATCAATGTAGTTTAGGCACATCGCAAGAGTCCATAATGAAGTTGCCGATGCTTTGGCTACCTTAGCGTCAATGTTGCATCATCCAGACAAAGTTCATATCGATCCATTGCATATCTAATTTCGTGATCAGCATGTTTATTGTAATATGGTGGAAGAGGAACTTGATGGCGAACCATGGTTCCATGATGTCAAGGAGTAACTCGGAATGGGGATATACCCGGTTCAAGCCATAGGAGATCAAAAGAGAGCAATTCGAAGGTTGGCAAGTGGATTTTGCCTTAGTGGAGGAGTGTTGTATAAAAGTACACTAGATCTTGGATTGTTAAGATGCATAGATACTAAATAAGATACGACAGTCATAACGGAAGTACATTTTGGAGTTTGCAAGCCGCACATGAGCGGATATATATTGGCAAAGAAGTTCCTTCAAGCAGGGTATTATTGGCTCACTATGGAGCGAGATTATATCAGCTTTGTGCGCAAATGTCATCAATGCCAGATACACGGGGATTGATTCGCTCTCGCCATCGGAATTGCACACAATGTCAACATCGTAGCCCTTCGTTGCTTGGGGCATGGACGTCATTAGGCCCATTGATCCAGAAGCATCCAACGGGCACAGGTTCATTCTGGTGGCCATTAATTATTTCACTAAATGGGTTGAAGCTAGAACTTTCAAGTCCGTAACCAAGAAGGCAGTGGTTGATTTTGTACATTACAATATCATCTGTCAATTTGGAATCCTAAAGGTAATCATCAAAGATAATGATGCTAATCTTAACAGCAATTTGATGAAAGAAGTATGTCAGCAGTTTAAGATTACAAATCGCAATTCTACCCCATATTGTCCTAAGGTGAATGGAGCAGTTGAGGCAGCCAACAAGAGCAAAAAGAAAATACTGAGGAAAATGGTAGAAAGCTCCAGGCAATAGCATGAGAAGTTACCATTTGCGTTATTGGGTTATCGCACTACTGTTCGTACTTCAGTAGGTGCAACTCCTTATCTGTTGGTATATGGCACTGAAGTAGTGATTCCTGCGGAAGTTGAAATCTCGTCTTTTCGGATTGTCATCGAGGCTGAGATTGATGATGATGAGTGGGTCAAAACCCGTTTGGAGCAGTTGAGTTTAATCGATGAAAAAATATTGGCAGCAGTATGTCATGGCCAATTGTATCAAAGGAGGATGGCAAGAGCATATAATAAGAAGGTGCATCCCAGGAAGTTTCAAGTGGGGTAGCAAGTGTTGAAACAGATCTTTCCACATCAGGCTGAAGCAAAAGGAAAGTTCGCCCAGAACTGGCAAGGACCATTCATTGTGACCAGAGTATTGTCCAATGGCGCTTTATGTTTAACAGATGTTGAAGAAAAATGCATAGATATGTCTATCAATTCTGATGCAGTCAAGAGATATTATATATGATTTCTTTAGTATAATCACTTATTATTTGTACTTGGCATTATCTTAAAGGTTGAAATGACAAAGGCAATTTGTTCTGCTATCTAAATGCTTTGCCCTTTGTTCACCTTTCTGAGCCTTAATTATTTTATTTCGTATCCCTCTTTTCAAATCAATAACTAAGAAAAAAGGAAAAGAGAAGAAAGAAAAGAAAAAAGGAAAAAAGGAAAAAATATAAAGAAAAGGAAAACAGAAAAGATAAATAATAATAGATGAAAAGAAAACTGTAACAACAAGGAATTTGGGTAAACTACGTTTGACCTGATTCCTCTTAAGGATACGTAGGCAACTTCACGGCTCGGTCATAGGGAAATAAAAATCGAAAGATCACCAAGCAAGAAACTGGGATAGAAGTTATGTTTGAAATGAGAAAGTTGGTTCAAAAAGTTATAATTCTAACCCGTTGGATTTGGTTTCAACTTTTCGATACCCTTTTCATTCCAAACCTATCCAAGAACCCATATTAATATCCAAAGAAAGACCTCCCGATCAGTCTTCGAGGGGTGCCAAGTCAAGCAAGTATAGATAATGTATATCAGGGGCAATACTCCGGTTTTAAGCAAGAAAAATGAAAAAATGAGAGTGTCTTGTTAGTGAAAACCCGCAAGGGAACTGTAATGTGACGTAAACTGAGGCAAGTCCAAAAATGAGAGAGTCTTGTTAGTGAAAACCCACAAGTGCACTGTAAGGCGACGTAAGCTGAGGGAAGTCCAAAAATGAGAGAGTCTTGTTAGTGAAAACCCTCAAGGGCACTATAAGGCGATGTAAGCTGAGAGAAGTCCAAAAAATGAGAGAGCCTTATTGGTGAAAACCTTCACAGGGTACCATAAGGCAACAAGGAACTGAGAAAAGAACAAAGAAGTTAAGGTTGACGGTAGAAATCCGTCGAGGCATCAAGAAGAACAAAGATAGGAATTTAGTAAAGAATTGAATTGTGAGAATATTGAGGCATAGAGCAAGACAACTGGAAATTGATTAAATTGAATAGACTGGGTTGATTAATCCGAAATGCACAACATGATCATTGGGATCGGTTATCCCATTCAGATAAGTCCTTTTTCTTTTCTCAAACGGTCTTCTAAAGGAAATTTTTCTTCTTATCTTTTGAAATCATCACATTTCTTTTCTTTTGGATAAGGATTTTTCAATAATAATTTGATTGTAACAAATAAGAAGGAATTTCAAAGCTTACTACTAGTTTCCAATATGGTGTGAAGTGAAGTGTGGCTAGGACAGGCCGACGATGATATGATGAGACGTGAAAGGCATCATTTGGAAAATCCAAATGATGGAATGGTCCAAGATTCCGTTAAAGGAATGGGATCAGATAAGAAAGGCTAGAAGTGGAGAGCAATAATTGGGGAATTTGTGGATAACGAGTAGTCAGAGGGTGGTCGAAAATTCTCAACCGAGTTCATGGCAATCGGACAAAACTGAATGTGGAAAGGGAAGAAGGGAAAACCATCCCCAGTAGGAGTATCACAGGCAATCACTCTAAACTGACCAATTTTTCTTTGCGTTTGAAATAGGGGTAGGAAGTGTTGTTGATAGCAGAGAAAATTTTTTGCGAAAAGGGAGCAAATACCAAACAGCCACCAAACTGGGGCAGAAAATTTTCTTTGTCTTGTTGAAGTTAGAAGCTCGCCTGGAGAACAGAGGTGTACTTTCTATGTTTTGAAGTCAGGAGCCCGCTTGGATAACAGAGGCATACCTTTTAAAGTTTTGAAGTCAGGATCCCGCCTGGAGAACAGAGGTGTACTTTTTAAGTTTTGAAGTCAGGAGTTCGCCTGGAGAACAGAGGTGTACCTTTTAAAGTTTTGAAGTCAGGAGCTCGCCTGAAGAGCAGAGGTGTACTTTCTAAGTTTTGAAGTCAGGAGCCCGCCTGGAGAACAGAGAAGTACCTTTTAGAGTTTTGAAGTCAGAAGCCCGCCTAGAGAACAAAGGTGTACCTTTTAGAGTTTTGAAGTCAGGAGCCCGCCTGGAGAACAGAGGTGTACCTTTTAGAGTTTTGAAGTCATGAGCTCGCCTGGAGAGCAGAGGTGTAATTTCTAAGTTTTGAAGTCAGGAGCCCGCATGGAGAACAGAGGTGTACTTCTTAAGTTTTGAAGTCAGGAGCCCGCCTGGAGAATAGTGTACCTTTTAGAGCTTTGAAGTCAGGAGACCGCCTGGAGAACAGAGGTGTACTTTTTAAGTTTTGAAGTCAGGAGCCCGCCTGGAGAACAGAGGTGTACCTTTTAGAGTTTTGAAGTCAGGAGCCTGCCTGGAGAACAGAGGTGTAATTTCTAAGTTTTGAACTCAGGAGCCCGCCTGGAGAACAGAGGTGTACATTTTAAAGTTTTGAAGTTAGGAGCCCACCTGGAGAATTGAGGCATACCTTTCAAGATCAAGAAGTCAGGTGCCCATCTATAAAGCAGAGGAAGAAGACAATGATCAAGAGAAGACAGTTAAAGGATCAGCAATTAGGTACCCGCCCTAAGAAAAGGGAGAACATCTCAAGAAGTCGTTGCGAAGTGACAACAATGGATTTCACCAAGAGAATACAATACAACAAGGCAACAAGAAACACAAGATCAAGTTTGAAGGTCTAAGATAGGAATTTTGTAATTCATAGCCTAGTCTAGCTTCTTTATTTTTCTTTTAGCATGGTGTAATATGGGGATCAGTAAGCAGCATCAACAGTAACAGTGAGACCACAACTTCATGGTAGTCCCAGCTACCAAAACTTCCCGAACTACATTGACCTGATTCTTGTTTAGCCAAGGATATGTAGGAAATCTTTGAAGCAGAGGTTCGATCAAATCTTTCAAAAATGCTTCACACGGAATATTCAAAAGGGCAAAAATTGCTCATATCCGCTCACTTTATCTTTGCACAAAAACTCTTCGTGTTTACGGGCAAAGAGGGGCAGCTGTGAGCACGTGATTTTTGCCTCACATGAATTACTCCCACAAAATCAAAAAAAAAATTGTCTGTTTTTGTTGTGTGCAATTTGGTGAATTTTTGTGATATTTTTGTTATTATTTGCATTTGTCTGTGTCTGTATATTTTATTTAATTAATAAAAAATACAAAAATATGTTGCAGTTTTGCATTTAGGATTTGATTTCACATTTTAGAGTAATTAAGCAAATTATTGTTTTACAAAAAAAGAAGAAATTCACAAAAATTAATGTGCTTTGTGATAATAGGTGAATTTGACTATAATCACGCCTTAAATAATCACCTTCTTATGTTGTTTTGATGATAAATATGATAACAAAATGCTCTTATTAGTGTTCTTCATGATTTGTAGTTGATAAATGGCTAAGGAAGGCTAAGGAGCAATTTTGGAGTCAATATTAGAGAAAAGAGGCCAAATATGCAAATTCCCGTTGAAGTCACGTCATACTAGCCCATAGGATTCAGAGGGACTGTTTGACCGCGGTTCTACCGCAACCGCGGCAGAACCGCGGTGGAAGGCTGATGCAGAATCTCAGAGAATCAGAGAGGTTGATTGGCCGCGGTTCTACCGCGACCGCGGCATAACCGCGGCAGGCGATGAAAACTTCAGGGGTCAAAGTGTAAAAAAGGGGATTTTTAGACCTAAACCCTACTTAAAACATTAGACTTCGCCCAAAGGAGGCATGCATTGAATTTTAGAGTACTTTTGCAAGAAAAACTATTGTGAGAGATTTCTCCAAACATCTTTCTTCTTTTCTTTTGATTTTTTATGATGAATTCTATTTTAGTTTATTTACCCATAGGCATGAGTAGCTAAATTCCTTGTCTAAGGTTTTGATGGAACCTATTGG
>MU780480.1:86794-102641 GCA_026770625.1 Nicotiana glauca | reverse complement strand
TCATTATTGTTTACAACATATTTAGTTTATTTTACAGTTATTTAGCTTTTTGCAAAAGTAGTTATTAAGGAAACACTCAACTGAGTTTTGAATATTTGGGAAGCTGATTCTGAAGAGTTAGTGGGTCTGAAGATAGTAGTTGATATGTTAACTCTCTGAGGATTTGACTCCGAGCGTAATACTTGGGTTATATTTGCAGCGTCCGCAGAGTCCTTTTTATAAGGGATAGTTGGACGTGATCACTTTGCATTTTTTTGTTCAATATCAAAATTGTGTGTTTTTCTTTTAATTTGGGTTTTAGTTATCTTGTGATAATTACTACTTAGAGTTAATTAACATTTTCAGGATAAATTGATCAAGGATACGAGTGTCTTTTCTTTTGGAACATGTGAGATAGGTCATTGGCAATTGAACCATGTCCAGGTATCAACGTGGAGATGTACGCTTATCTGGACAGTAAACAAAGGTAACGCCAGTGAGATGGAATCGAGTCAAAGTATGTTGGGAAACTATGGCATGCCAGTGAGGTGCAAACTTTCACAACACATGATGGGCCGAAAGGAAACGAGATACTCGATTGGAACAAAAGGAAAGCTTTCTTGGACCATTGATACACGAAAAGCTGGGGAGTACGCACGCAGCTTTTGACGAATGAGTTTGGAGTCTCAAAGGAGATCACATGAGCATGGGAATAAGATCACTGGAGGCAATTCGTCTGCCTGGAAATCACGCGCAAACAAAATTAGTCTAAATCATATTTTCAAGGGGCATGCGCATGGCTCTGGATAGAGATGTATTTGTTTATTACATTCCTTGCCAATAACGTGTGCCAAAGCTGTCACGACGAAAGGACAAGGCTGGAGAATTGTTTTCAAAAGCATGCACTCACATGCATGCCCGGGACAAACGCATGGACTAATGTGTCACGCATGGTCATTGGACAGAAACAATTTCCAGAAGAAGGCTTGCGAGGTTAAAATAAAATGCATCGAGCCTTTCAATTTGCAGCTTCCTTGTTATGTAAGGGGACAACAGCAAACTTCAGTTATTGATGCATTTTGGGCGACTACGCATGCCTAGACAAGGCTTGGCTGCAATTGAATTTCTAAAGGCAAGCATGATTTCTAGACGCATGATCTCGATAGCAGAATATAATGGCCATAAACAATGGCTAGTATCTCGAACCAGCAACACAATGCACAAGGAACGGGATCGAAGGAAATGCAAATGTCTGTACGTTCTAGCTCTTTCACGAATGGCGTGCGTTTGGGATAGGGTGCTGGAGTAACGAGCTGGACACATGTTCATTTCTACTGTGACTGTGATAACATGCTGGAAAAGGAAGCAAAAAAGACGCGAAAAGGACCAACAAAGGAAAAGCACAAAAAAGATTAAACAATGTGCAAACCTGGAAATATTACCAAGTGAGCTATGGAGAGCACGTGAAGGAAAGCATGCTTCAGCTTATATGAAAAGTTGGACCAATACATTTTTGATTGCACGCATGGTTCATGGGATGAATGGAATCAGGGAAAATGCTACGACAAGGCCGGACAAAGCAACTTCTGTCTCGATGGAATTTTTTGCACAAAGGGCACACCAGGATTAAAATACAGGCTGCCCATACCAGTTAAACTAAAATAATGGAAAATGGGAGTAATAGGGAACTGGCACTCTTGTTTTAGTGTATTGATAAGTGGGAAAATCAGAGAGTGATGGGGCATTTATTTTCTTAATTGGTTAAGTGCTCTTAAAGGCTGGAAAGGAGTTGAGTTTGGGTATAAATATAGAGGTATAGAGGGAGGTAGGGGGACCTTTTTTTTCCAGACTTATACACTCTCAAATCTGAGCACTAGAGATCTAAATAGACAGAGAACTGAGGTGGCTAGATTAGGGATACACTGTTCTATTGATAAAATATACAGAAAAAAATTCTTGAGTGACCATTCTAAAAATTTTTCTAGAGCAGCTAAAGAAGAAAAAATGAGCTGAACTTTGTTTAGTATTCAAGTGTTTGAGCTCAGTTTGGTTGGATTTTTGATAGCTTGTCTATTTCAGTGCTGTTTTGGTTTCAAATTTGCTTGAACTGGACCCCTCCTAATAATCTCTGGGGTTGATTTCATTGCTGGGATTTGTTGTCTTGTTGTTGACTGCTATTGCTTCTCACTGATGTTATCATCATTCCTTCTATTGTTTTGCTTTCCAGGTATCTCTATAGCTTTTGGACATTTACCGAGTGTTGGATATGTAATCTGAGTGGAATTTGATGGAATGCAAGCTTATTTGATTTAGTTTCTCTCTGTTCTTTTATTGTTTCATGTTAAGTAGTGGATAATAGGTATTGCATAAGCTTTTACATGCATATTATAAGGATGTGTTTGGTATTGAGTTAAAGGTTTAGTTTCAACATTGAAAAGCATGATTAGAAATTCTCGTTTAAGATCAGTTTGATTCAAATGTATGTGTTCATATAACAAACGAAGTTGACCATGGTGAACAAGCATAAGTATTTGTTTGCTTGAGCTTAGGAATGCTTGTATGCAAAGGAATTGGTTTATCAATTATCCGGGCTTGTGTTTTGAGCCCAGTAGCTCATTTGTTTCTCTTTTCAAAAGGGGGTTTGATTGATGCATGCCAAAAATGGAAACGGAATTGTAGTTAGTCAGTTCGTCAGGTAAGGATTAGAAAGTAAAAACTTTAGTTCAATCTCGTTTTTCCTGTAGCACGTTTAAATCGAATTGTGGCTAAAACGGATTGGGTATATAAATATTGATTCTAGAATTTAGGGTCAGGTACTGACCCAATGGGTGACAGACCAAGCTAGCTAATTATGCTTGGTTGTGTCCTTAGACGGTCAATTCCCTTTAAACATTAGGCTCACCATGTTGAGCCCAACTCTGAAAGCATTATATATCTAGTCTAGAGTTTGATTTATGGTAATACTGATTTTTTTTACATGTCTTCAGGGGTTGCTTCATGTTTACATATTAGTTTAGGTTTAAAAGTTTGAAGTTATAGAATAGATGTTTCAATTCGAGTTTGGAAATCTGCAGATTTTTTTTAGTTCAGCTGTTCATGCATTTCTAGTTTTTTTTTTCTTAAGTGGTTCCCTAATTTCGATCATCAGATCTCCGCCTCCCACGACCGGGGAATGCCTTGCTTGATTTGGGCTTGCCTTAAGCCCAATTTCGATTCTGGCTCGGCATGCTTAGGCATGTCTGTTTTTAGCTTTTGAGAGCCTTTAGCTCACGCGCGCCTCTCATGAGGACTGGATCCATTTTGGGCCCAGGGTTGAACTAATAATTGATCCAGTAATAATTAAAATATTGTAAGCCATGGGCCTTTCAAGTTAAGTAGAAAATTTGAGCTAAGGTTTTCTCCCGTAATGGAGACTCCCTTGTTCAAGTTTGGATGTGATCTTGAGGTCTGAATTTCCTCGAATGCTTTTAATAGTAGCTAATTAATAGTTTTAATTAATTAAGTTTTTTAGAGAAAATTCTTATAGATAATATTAGTTCATCTTTAGGATGTCCTTTTAAAATAAATTGAGGTGCGCTGCGCCAAATAAAAACACAAATTGCGTGTCCCTATTTAATTGTTTATTTAAAATACTTAGAACTCGAGTTTTGCCATTTAGCTAATTTTTATGGCCCTCGCAAAGTTAACAACGCGCTAGTTGCTTGAGGTACGTTCCTTAATAATTTTACCTTCCTAAACTCGGGTGTACATTTCATGTGACCCAAATCCAAATCCTAAAACATTGAATAAGATGCGTTCCGGATTGCGGGTGCATTTCATGTGACACGATCCAAAGACATGTTTTAAATAACATTCAACATCATGTGAAATTGAACAAAAGCGGTCAAAAGTTAAAATTTGCACATAGATTCAAACTGTATTAAAATCAGATAATTAAGCAGAATATGACAGTTGAGCGACAGTGCTAGAACCACGAAACCCGGGAATGCCTAACACCTTCTCCCGGGTTAATAGAATTTCTTACTCGGATTTTTGGTTCGCGGAATGTTAAAAAGAGTCAATCTTTTCCTCGATCTGGGATTCCACCGGTGACTTGGGACACCATAAATTTCCCGAGTGGCGACTCTGATATTTTAACAAAAAATGAATCCCGTTTCAAGTCTAGTAAAAAAGGAGGTGTGACACACGCATAAGGCATGGGTTAGAAGCTACTAGAATTCTTAGGTAACAATTAAAAGATAGTATTTGGGTAGTAAAGAAAATGATGACCCATGCGCTGATGCTATGTGTAGCACCCTAACTTGGAGTAAGTTACCAAGTATTGCATGGAAATGATCCTATAGGCTAAAATACCTAGGACCTCTTTAATTTATGTAATATCTATTTGTTTAAATTATTTTATTTTCCCTTTTTTAAGACTAATTCTCTTAATTTATGTTCGGCCGGAGCCCACCATTGTGGACCTCGAGGGGGGCCTAACACCTTCCCCCTCAAGGTAATTTCGAGCCTTTACCCAATATCTGGTGATGTAAACTGGTTATACGAGTTAATTGCTTTAGGTGCCCTAA
Organism: Nicotiana glauca; assembly: GCA_026770625.1. Classification (NCBI taxonomy): domain Eukaryota; kingdom Viridiplantae; phylum Streptophyta; class Magnoliopsida; order Solanales; family Solanaceae; genus Nicotiana; species Nicotiana glauca. The sequence goes on along the minus strand of MU780480.1, from coordinate 98,094 downwards.
CGCACCTTAATCCGTTAGGTGGCGACTCTTTAAATCTCTTACCCCATCCCAAAAGGAATGGAGTTGTCCCAGAAATGTCGAATGATGAGATAGCATGGAGACTCTGCTGGGGATATCTTTAGGGTATCACCATAACGAACTTGTCTGTGAATTAGTCTTTAAGCATGTATTTATTATTTTGTTAATTCTTACACACCCCTTCCTATGCTATGTGGATTCATTTGCCTATCCTTATTCATTTATAATTTACCCCCCCCCCCCTATCACGTTTACAATGGAAACTGACTTGTCTCCTTATTTTCTTTTCTTAAATATCTTTACAATTATTAATATCGCATTTCATTGTTATTCATTATGCAAGTACTTGACAACGTGTTATTTTCTTTTTGCACAATTCCATGCTCAACATCATACTCCACTCGTGCATTCTAATACCATAGCAGCACTTGATGAGTATCCGCGTTCATCCTAAAAACACCCTTTAAATTTGAAAAGGCTTATTTGCGGTAAGCGGTGCAGTCGATGATTCTGTGCCTTTCCCTCTCAAGTTGTCCGCTTTAGGGTACCGGTCTAGACTTCTATAGAAAACTTGCTGTGATAATAATTGTACATGCATCATGGTCAAAGCTAGCCGAGATTAATGTTGTCCACGTAATAGCCCCCTAGGAAAGCTTGTCCAAAGTCCACCGGGATTTCCATAATCCCAATAGACTCAATCATGATATGTGCATCATTTGGAGAGATAAATGCCGACATGCTAACTTTTAATGTGTAAATAGCTGAATCCAGAGGAGCCATGGGTCTAACTTTGTTTGTTTTGCAGAAAATGAGGCACGAAGTCCCACGTTCGGCATAGTCCAAAGTATACCACCACTGTTGTTAGACTGGTGGGAAAATCTTTCACCAAATGAAAAAAACCACGTGAAAAGAGTCCTTGAATATGAAGCCAAGCATCTGGAGCAACACAAGTTCGATATGGAATCAATTAACAAGTGGAAAGAAATGGCTACAAGGTCGGCAGAAAGGTTGGAGTACTTGGATCAAGGTCTAATGGAACTGGAAGGGAAGATGAGGAAAAGAGTCGTAGATTGTCAGAATGTAGAAGGTAGCGCAGGAGGGAATCTAGCAAGGGCATACCTGCTACTGGACATGCACGGCCTGGGGAATCTGATCGATAGAGCCAAGAGGGCCAAATATGGGGAAGGTCCCTCCGGGACCAAGTAGATTAGATTTAGCTGTTTTGAGTCATTTTGGAATTCAAATGTAATAAGGCAAATGCCATTAGTAACTCATTTATTTATTGTCATTTCTAGGTTTGTCTTATTTATTACATTAATGAAATGAGGCATTTATCGGCCTTATATCTCTCAAAATCTACTTGTCACTAGACCTACCTTGGGCGTAACGAGGTTCTCCAAGTTAGGATGCAAATTTACACTGCTGCAATACGTGTTTAAATACTGCAAATGCTTTTCAGAATCCTTATTGACTTGACTACCTTTTGTTTTTCTTTATTTTTGATTATTCCCATCCCCTAAGGTTGGTTCGCACATAATGGCATCGACAACATAAATTACCAGATCTAGAGGCCCTCCACCACCTCCTCCTCCAACTAATCTAAAAAGCAAAGGAAAAGCTAAGATGGATGATATGAGTGGTATACGAAAAGAAAACATTGTACATGCTGAGAATGTTAAAACTTCAGAAGGTCGGAGTACTCCGACCCAAAATGATTTGATCATATGATTGGGATAGAAAATACTAGAATTGCGAGGAGAACTTGAGCAGGTACACAATTTGGAAAACCTTTCCCTCACCCTAAACTTCCTAGACGTTAACCAACAAAATGCTCAAAACCCAGCACCTCCTCAGAAAACACCACAAAATCCTCCCGTATCCAATCAATACACAACTCCTCTCAAAAATCCTAATCCTCCACCAATACCCACTTCCTCTCAACATCAACATCTTCCTACCCAATACTCAAAGATCACTTACCATTCTCCTCAGAATACCCCAAAACCTATCCCTGATCCGCAAAACTCCACTAACGATCACCACTATACTCCAACCCCGACACCCACCAAAAAAATCCCATATACGTGGAAACTTTACCTCACTCGACTCAACCAATCTTCAAAATCTACCAAGAAGGACCTGCTCATTAAGAACATGGCCAAAGAACTCAAGAAGCTCACAAGCTGAGTCCAGGGTGTTGAAGGAGGTAAAGGAATTGAAGGTCTGAATTATGAGGATCTCTGCATTCAGCCAGATGTGGAACTACCAGAGGGTTACAAACCGCCTATGTTTGAGATGTTTGATGGAATAGGTGACCCGAAAGTACATTGGAGAACATACTGTGATAAGCTCATGGGAGTTGGGAAGGATGAAAGGATTCACATGAAGCTGTTGATGAGGAGTCTCATTGGAGGTGCCCTATTTTGGTATATTAGTTAGAATCCCAAGAAGTGGGTTAATTAGGCAAGCATGGCATCAGACTTCATGGATCGATTCAGGTTTAACACAAAGAATGCACTACATACAGAATCTAAAGAAGAAACCAACGGAGACTTTCTGCTAGTAAGAGCAGATGAACAAATTTTTCATCAGGGCCCAGGATCCCCAGTACTATGAAAGGTTAATGGTCATCGAAAATCACAAGTTCTCCAATATCATCAAACTCAGAGAAAGGATTAAAGAAGGTATCAAGAGTGGGAAAGTGACCAATTTCGAGGCATTGCAAGCCACCAACAAAGCATTGTAGTCAGGGGGAATATCAAAGAAGAAAGAAGAAGGGGTAGTAATGGTGGCCCAATGGCCAAAATCTCCACTCACATACCAAACACCTCCACCCACATACCAACCTTCACCTCCCAGATACTCTTAACTCCCTACCGCCTATCACACTTATAACACCAGCCAGCCTATTACCATTCACCTCCAACCCGTCAAAACTATCCAAAAACCAGACCCAATTTTGATCGCACGCTACCTAGACAATAGACACCTATTGCTGAACCCATTGACCAACTATATGAAAGATTGAATTCTACCCGATATGTCACCCCTATTCCTGCTGTTGCGATGGAAAAGTCCTCCCAGTGGGTCAACCCAAACAAAACCTTTGCATACCATTATGGCATGAAAGGGTATACTATCAATGAATGCTGCACCCTGAAAGATAAGATTCAAACCCTGATTGACACTAAAGTCATACAAGCAAAAGAAGCCACGCCAACTGTCTGCAATAATCCCCTCCCAGATCATAGGGGTGAAGGAGTCAATGTGATAGAAACTGATGAAGAATGGGATCCTGAGGGGTAGATTGGGCTTATTAGGGAAGGTGATGACCCCAAACCTGCAGTCACACTCACTCCTATTATGGCACAGATACATCCGCCAATCAAAGTCGAAGTAGCCGCATCAGTCCTATTTGAAATTGAAGTAATAGCACCTGCGACTACACCAACTCCATTTGAAGTAGAAGTGTCCACACCCTTCACTATGACAGTAGCACCCACACCTCCTTTCAAGTTTAATGCCATACTCAGGTATTACATTACCGAAGCTAGGAGAAAGGAAAAGCAAAGATGAAAGAATCTGGTGCCGCACGGGGGATGGCCAGAACTGGAAGGATCTATACACTCAAAAATTTAGGAGAAATAAGCATGGAAACTACTACCAAACAACCCATCCTTGTAACAGGTCTAGACGATCTTTAGAGTAAAGTATAGGCAAGGGAATACTCTATCGTAGATCATCTGAACAAGACCCTCGCTCAGATATCCATCCTGTCACTATTGCAAAATTATGAGGTGCGTAGGAGTGCTCTGATAAAGGTATTAAATGAAGCTTATGTACCAAACAACATCACCAGTGGGGAGATGGCCAACATGGTAGGGCAAGTACTAGAGAGTCACAAGATAACCTTCCACGAGGATGAGCTACCACCTGAAAGATTAAGTCACAACAGGGCACTACATATTATAGTACAATTTGAAGACAAATTCATTGCCAGCATCATAATAGATAGAGGTCCAAGCCTCAATATTTGTCCATTGACTACCCTAAAAAGGTTGAGAAAATATTTCCATAAGATACGAGCAGGAAGTATGAACGCGAAGGCATTTGATGGGTCTCAAAGGGCCAAGATCGGGGAGATTAACCTTTGTCTGCAGATGGGCCCGACCTAGTTCAATGTTGAGTTCTAAGTACTAGACATATCTGCTACATACAATGTTCTATTAGGTCAGCCCTCGATACATGTCACTGGGGATATGGCTTCCACACTACACCAGGACGTGAAGTTTGAATGGAATCATCAGGAGGTAATCATTCACGGAGATGAAAGTAACCCTATTTACACTAATCAAACTATCCCGGTTGTCGAGAATAGAAGAAGGCTGGGTGAAAAAACATATCGCTGCATTGAGCATGTCAACTCAATCAAGAAAGATAAGTGGTGAAGTAATAAAATAGAAAGCATACTGGCATGGTCTGGGTATAAACCCAGCAAAGGGCTTAGGAAGGAACTGTCGATGCCCCCTTTTTCTTTAAAGGCGAAATCGGGTTTACGAAAATTGGGAAGACAACTCTTTTCCTCTTGGGAATTGGGTTTTGGAGTTTGAAGAGTCGCCACCTAATGATTAAGTGCATTAGGACACTAAGAAGGGTATGATTTTGAAGAACCAGAGTTTGGGTAAGGTCTAGAAATTATCTCGAGGGGAAGGTGTTAGGCACCCCTCAAGATCCACTAGTGTGGTTCCTGGCCATGTTATAATTGTGAATTTAAGTACAAGTAACAAATAAGCAAATAAGGGTTTCAAATATGAGGGATTGTCATACTAAATTTTGCAGATAAGTTAAAGTTTGAAGAAAACAGAAAGGGGCTTGAATTTTCAGAAAAACAAGCTTGAAAATTCTAAAAAGTGATAAATAAACAAAAAAAGGGAAGGGGGTCCTAGGTTTACAAATAATATGGATCACATCAATGCAATACCCGGTAATCACTCCTCAAAGAGGGGCTACACGTGGTATTAGCGATAGGTCATCATATCCATATCTATCCTTTCCCACCCCGTTAAGGTATTAAACGCGAAATGGTTTCGTTACTTATTGCATGCTAGTGCCCGCCCTGATCCTATCAGTACCGGATGCATTTGGGTCTACTAGTCCTAAAGGAAGGGAGATGTGGGTTTTGTATGGTTTAAAAGGATAAAATTCTAGATCGACAAACAAAAACACATAGGGCAGATTATGGGAAACACATAACAATTTAAAAGGCTCAGATAGGCCTCCTCATTCAAAGCAGCAAGTTATTTAGTATGCCTTACAAGTATTGGTTAGGTCTTTAATTAAACTTAATGTAGGAAGGGTGGCTGATATATCACATATTTTTAGATAAGAAGTCTGAATTAGACCTGCATGATGATGTTAATTATTAAAGATTGGTATAGTTGATTAATTACCTACAGGTTTGCCTAGATGAGGCCTGTAATCATGATATCTAATAGTGCAGAAGGCATACTAATTTTAAAGAAGGATCAGTGATTTTAGAAACACACAAAAGTTTTGTAGATTTTAAAATGACTTTACCACTGATTTTAGACTTGTAAGCGAGATAGACGATTCAGATTCAATTAGTTATTCCTATAGGCATGCTTTCTAGGTGTGATTGATTTTAAAGCGTTTATAAAAGTGCAGGAATCCTATAAACATGGTATCTAGAGTGAAATTGGTTACTTGAGCCTATAAATCGTTTGCCTAGTGATAGATGATATGCAGGAGTGCAGAAAAACCCTATAGTCATGGTCTCTATATGCAAATGACTATACTTTAGGCATGATTTCTATATGCAGATGTGAATACACTTATAGACATGATTTCTAAATACGTAATAATGACTTATAGGCAGGATTTCTAAATACAGATGTGAATATACTAATAGACATGATTTCTAAATGCATAATGAAATAACTTATAGGCAGGATTTCTAAATGTATAATGAATGACCTATAGGTAGGATATCTATATGTAGATATATAAACGAAGATAATGTGATTGTAGAAATAAAACCTAAAGCATGATATCTACCCCACATGCATAACATAAGAGAGCCTTCCTATTTTTTACTATACACCCCATATTATTATAAATTATTACAACTTGAATGAATCCAGAAAAAGTAAATTACATCAGAAATTAAAATTCCAACCGAGGAGAGCCTAATTCAGACTCCTAGTCTGATACATGAAATAAACCAACTTCAAAAGATCAGATCCAAAGCCTTTCTCTTATTTAGGATGTGTCAAAGTTCCAAGGAGCTTCATGAACTCCAGGCAATGCTTATACTCCAAATACCATTACAGAATTATAGTCCAGTATGGAAGGTCTAGCCCTCAAATCTCCAAGTTCAGAGGGAACTCAAGGTCCCAAGACAAGGCTCATAGGAGTGGGGCAGAACTTAGAGTCTAGGAGTAAGTGTAAGTGCAATAGAGAGGGGGATTAAGGAAGGCCATGGCAGGCTGGTGGTCATGCCCAGCAATTGGGATGCTAGCACACCCCTGACCAACCTGTCAGCTTTAAATTGGGGAGATAGGACCTGTTGAAGGTCAGGTTCAGCCGTGGGTAGCAATTTGGATGCTGCCAAGCCATGAACCTTAAATCAGCACATATACAGGAATGGGGTATGGGGATTCATGATAGAAGCAAGATACAAGGAAAGAGCAGGCAGAGGGGCATACCCAGCAATGAGACATACTGACACACCTTCTAGCCTACTTAGGGGTTAGGGGGTCAAAACTCAGTTCATGGACAACAATTATTGTTTCCATGTCCTAAGTCCCCACTCACAAACACATAGGGGGTAATGGAATAGGGAGAAAGTGTTCACAAGAAAGAGATGCAAGCAGTAGCATATAAGCATATTAAGTTAGCTGCTAAACTTTGCATGGAAAAAAATAGACATGGATACAAGGACTGTAAGTAAACACATTGGGGTGATGCTGAAAATTAAGTTAGGACATACCAGTTTCAACGAGACAAGTAAAGAGAAGAAGTAGTCTTGTAAAAGCCAAAGTGTAGACAAAAAGCAAGAATACTTTTAAGTGAGAGTTCAGAATAGATTGTAAAATTGTGTAGTTTGAAGTGTTTCAATCGTGTCTGTCTTGTGAAAAAAGGGTCGTGTATTTATAGTGTGAAAGTCATGAGAAATAAGGTATGAAAATAATTAAAGTTTGATTGTCAATCAATTACATAATACTCCCTTTAATTAAGGGATTCAAATTTAAACGGGCATAAACCCATTAAGGAAAGAAATTAATCTAACCCTTTGTGAAAAGCATGCAATTGAAGGCAAATACATAAAGGTTATTTAGGGATAGGGTTTCTGAAAGTACATGGTTTGTGCAAATAAGGCAAGGAATCAATTGACAGCCAGTAAATCACAAAGGTCTAAAATTTTGGTATGAATGAACCAAGTCACAAAAATGAAGAGGGGTTTTACCTAAGTCAAGTCACCTAGGGAATCGGTAAAAGATGGAAAGAAATCAATCGAGCTATATTCACAAGGAATTTTACACTAATTGCAAATTTGAAAACTAATTAGAGGAGAATTCATCATATATAAGGAGCATGTGAGAATGAAAGAAGACTGTCGTGTAAATCAGTTAGAAAGTCTAGTATAGAAGAGTTTAGCAAAAGGTCAGATTCATATGAGAATAAAGAAGTCCAAACTCAATTCAAAGACTCGAAGTCAATCTGCAATAATTAGGGGTTTCGAAATGAAACCCTAATTCAAGCAAACCATAAAGTAAGGCAGGCAATTAAATCAAAAACATGTTCAGAAGTTTCAGAAAAGGACATGCTTCTTAAACAACAGAACTTATGAAGAATATGATAGCAAAGTAACATGCAATCACAGTAGAAAGATTCAAAGAACATAATGGCAAATACTGATAAGAACAGTAGAAAAAGCATGCTTAGAAGAAACTTAAACAAGTCTAAGTAGAAGGTAAACAAAGAACATAAAAACTTAGCAAGGAAAATACATTAGAAGAACACAAAAATCACCAAAAAAAGTATAGAAGAAAAGCATATAGGAAAACACAGTAAGATAAACATATAAGAACATGGTAAAAAAATACAGCAGAGAAGTCTACAAGACAATAGTATAGGAAAACACAGTAAGAGAAGCATACAAAAGATGATACGAGAACATAGCTGAGGCAAACACACGAATAACAAAGAAGAAAAATCATAAAACACTTAAACACGTTCCAAAAAACCCTAAATCGAAAAGAAACGATTTTTTTGAAAGTAATTTTGAAAGAGAAAATTAAGAAAATCATTTGAAAACTCAAGTAGAGCATAGATACACAGCAGATATAAAAAGAATCGGAGAAAACCTCGAAAGGTTAGGGTTTTAAAGGAACCCTAGAATGAGAAAGGCTTGGAAAAATCACCGATCAGAGTCAGAGAAGGTCGGAATCAGACTTAGAAGTCTAGGATACACCAGAGCAAGGCGGAGATGGCCGAAAACCTCGAGTCACTGAAAGTCTAAGTGAAGACCTTCGAGTTTTGGCCTCGAATCTTCAAGTATCAGGCACATAGGAGTAATAGGAGGTGAGTATAGGCCATCCATGGCCTGAGAGGCCATGGATTCCGGTGAGTTGGAGGTTGAAAATGATAGATCAAGAGAGCTTGAGAGGGAGAGAGTATTTTGAGGCGGTTGCGAGATGGGAAATGAGAGATTAGGTTGGGTCGTTTGGGTTTAATTATGGCAGGGTAAATTTTGGCCATTGATATGTATGATTAACGGCCTAGATCTAAAAGGGTAGGTGGGAATCGGGTAGGGCCGTTTGGACTGGGTTATAAGTTGTGTCAAATTTAAAAATCAGTCGGTCCGGTTGGGGTTAAGGTTGGGTCAATTAGGGGGTTAGAATTGAAAGAAATTTGGTTGTATTTGAAATAAGATTAGGCTAAATGTTAAACAGTTAATTTTCCCCTTTTATTTTATAAAAAATAGTAAAATGATTTAAAAAGTAAATTGAAATTACCAAAACAATTAATATTATATAAAAAATAATTTAAAAATACTGGACCCAATTTTACAATTACAAAATGCTATTAATCTTAAAGTAGGCTATAATTGTAATTATATACAATTTAGTCTTTTAAATGCAAAATAAATTTGTAAAAATATACAAAAATTACCTTAATTATATTTTAGTGTAAATATGAGAGTAAAATAAGTCATTCATCAAAATGATAACTCTGGGAATAACCATTGATTTTTGTACTGCTAAAAATAGACAATAAAATAATTTTAAAATCCTTAAAAATTAGGAAAAAAATGCCAAAATGCTTAGCTATCTTTATATATCCATATATATGGTATTTTGAGAGTATTTTGTATATGAAAGTTATATAGGGAAAAATTGGGTATCAACAGCTGCCCCTCTTTACCCGGGAAGGATGAAAGAGTTGTCGGATAAAGATATGATGGTCAATTTTGACCGAATAAAATAATTGAAGAATTTTGACCAAGATATGGTTCCTGAGCCACCTACATATCCTTGGTTTCACAGGAATGAGGTCGTATGTAGTTCAGTACCCGCCGACGGAACATGCCGATAGAGATTTTTCCAAAAACGGAGGTAGTGCTTAACCTCGGAAGGTAGAATAATAGCCTTATGTAATTCAAGAAATGCAAATGGAGGCATAGCTTAAACTCGGAAGGCGGATTAGTAGCCTTATTCAATGCAAGAAACGCAAATGGAGGTAGAGCTTAACCTCGGAAGGCTGAATAGTAGCCTTATGCAATGCAAGAAATGCAAATGGAGGTAGAGCTTAACCTCAGAAGGCAGAATAGTAGCTTTATGCAATGCAGGAATGTAGATGGAGACAGAGCCTAGCCTCAGAAGGCAGAATAGTAGCCTTATGTAATGCAGGAATGCATATGGAGACAGAGCTTAGTCTCGGAAGGTAGAATAGTAGCCTTATGCAACACAAAAAATGTAGATGGAGACAGGGCTTAGTCTCAGAAGGCAGAATAGTAGCCTTATGCAAGGGATAAAAGGCAAATCATGATAAAAATTCTTAGCTGATAGCTGGTAGCTGATTGTGATATTGCGGCTGCTGGGGATGTCGCATACGGATAGCAACTATAAATAGGTGATGATTCTGTCACGCCCCAAAATCCGAGGAGCGCGACCGGCGCTCAACCGAGTAAACCCGTCTGAGCAGCCTGGCAGGTTTCATGCATACTACCCAACCCGGACAGACTTCGTTAATCAAATTCTATCAATATATAATTAATGATTTCCATTTCAGTTTCATTAGCAATATCATTTCGCCACTTTAAGGGCATTACAAGTGATAGACTTATGTACATCAATATTTCTATCTTAATTTCCAATACCCGACGCTACCCACGACCTGTCTACGGAGCCTCTACATATAACTGGAGAATAATACAGAAATGCCGGCAACAAGGCTCCGGCTATACCTTATACAAATACAAAAAAAATAAGACTCCGGGAAGAACAGCGACATAAGCCACGCAGGGCCCCGAGGAGAAAGGGGCTCACCAATATAGCTGATGGAAAGTGGAGGAGGTGCTACTGCCGGTGGACTGGAGTGCCTGCTACAGAACCACCTACAATCATAACACGAATGTAGCGCCCCCGGCAAAAAGGACGTCAGTACATTTTAATTGTACTGGTATGTATAACTAAACACCATTTTACTAGAAAGAACTATCAAACGATACAAACAAATAATATGGGCAAATCAAAGAAGCAATTCATATAATCTTTCAAACAGTTTCCACAACATAGATTTGGGTATTTCTGTCACGTGTTCACTGCTATTCTCAATTACCACCGCCATCTTAAGCGGAGTCCGATCACGACCCGATCGGCTAGGTTACCTCATTGGAGGCATTACTCTCAATCAATATTTCATTTCCCTTATCCGAGATCCAATACCAGCACATTACCACCATGTGTGCGGCATGGTATCCGATCACGACCCGATCGGCTAGGTCACCTCATTGGAGGCATTACTCATTTCTCATCAGTCAACATCTTCAAATCTTTATCCCACACATATCATAACAATTCCTGGGGCACTCATGGCCACCATCATCACATCATTTTCCCTTTTCAATATTCATTTTACAAGTTGTGATCATAGACATATATTTCATGGATAATTCAAGTTGCAAATCACGGGTAAGTAAGCACATAGCTAACATGAGCAGTTCTTTGTTTCAATGTCGGCTTATAGCCCAAGTAATT
>MU780480.1:48368-86264 GCA_026770625.1 Nicotiana glauca | reverse complement strand
TTTCTTTTTCTTTTATCTCCTACTTCCAATTCACCCAATAATCTAGCAGCGTCAATCTAGGTCATAAGTTACACATATATCTTAGAAATGAAATTCACAATTACTATTTGAGCTTATGGGTTATCGAGCACCTCCCCTTACTTCTACAGATTTCCATTTTACTAATCTTTAGGTATAAAGAACATGCATGAGTGTTTTGACTTCCATTTTCAATAATTAATGCATAAAAATCCCTCTTTCTATTAGACTCTGAAAATTAAGGGAAAAAGGGTTAGGGTTTTTACCTTTAGAAATGGAGATGAAGACACTAGCTTTAGAATTTTTCGGACCAAGCAATTCGAGAAACGATTTTTGAAGAAGATGAACTTTTCCCTCAAGAATCTCTCCTCCCTCTCTCTTATTTTGTTCAGAGAATGTGTAAAAATGAGGGGTTAGGGCGTTATATTAGAAAGGGGGTCGGGTTTTAAAATTAGAAAAATAGAAGCCCGGGTGAGATCTGCGGTCGCATCTGCGATCGCAGAGTAGACATGCGGTCCGCATAATGGACCGCAGAATTGCTCCTCAAAAACCAAATGTTCTGACACGATCTGCGACAAGAATGCGGTCCGCATTCATGTTCTGCGGTCGCATAATGCGCCGCAGAATTGACCGCATTTTAACTTCAATTTTTGACAAATCTTCTGTTACACTCTGCGGTAGGAATGCGGTCCGCATTTCGATTCTGCGATCGCAGAATGGGCCGCATTTTTGACATCATCTTAGACCAATTTTCTGCTTCACTCTGCGGTAGGAATGCGGTCCGCATAGCTGATCTGCGACCGCATTCTTGACCGCAGAATTGACAATTTTCTGGAAAAATTTATTCTTTTGATTTTTAAAGCTTAGATCACCACCGAGGGTCCGAACCACGGCTCGCAAGCTCGCCGCAAAGAATTCTACACATTCCTAACACAATATTCGGACCTTGACACTATGAGCTACTAGGTTTTAAGCACAAAATTTTACGGGGCCTTACAGATTCTGAGAGTTGTATTCCTGAAAACGTATGAGTATGTAATTGTATCTGATGATCTTATGTCTTGGGTGCCTGTATTCAAAGAAAATCGCAAGTTTTGTAAAGGGGGAAGGTTAGTTCGTCTTCCCGTGGACTTCGCTTGTCCTACTCGGCTCTTCTTTTCATTGGGGTAGCATTGCTAAACAAAGCAATTTTGATAGTAGTCATGCATGATTTAGTAAAAAGTGTAACGTAAATACATAAAATATTTTTCTTTTAGATGAACCGATGGCTGCGACGCGGTTCAAGACATTGCAACCTCTCTCGCTCCAGAATTTTAAGGGTCCTCCTCAAAATTCTGCCCTATTTTACTGGGCTGGTGCTTCTGACGGCTGTGTGTTGGTGAATGGCTGAAGATCAACTTCAAAATTTTAAGGGTCCTCCTCAAAATTCTGCCCCAGTTTCTAATAGCGGGGGAAATGAAAATTTTATTGCATTGTGACCGAACCCATAAAGCTGCCTACGTATCCCCTCTTGATCGGGAATCATGTCAGACGTAGTTCAAATTACATCATCATAAATAGTTACACATAGTATCGCTCCACTGCATCTGAATTGATCGGTTTTGGCCAAACTTCTCCATCCATTTCTGCAAGTATGTACGGACCCTGCCAGTTGGGAGAGAATTTCCCCTTGGCTTCATCTTGATACGGGAAAATTTTCTTTAACACCAGCTGCCCCGGTGTGAATTGTCTTGGTTTGACTTTTTTGTTGAAGGCTCTGGACATTCTGTTTTGATAAAGTTGACCATTACAAACTAGGTTCATTCTTTTACTGTCTATAAGGGCTAACTACTCGTAGCGTCTCTTTACCCATTCTGCATCTTCAAGTTCCGCTTCCTGTATAATCCTCAGGGAGGGAATCTCTACCTCGGTGGGAATGACTACCTCTGTACCATAAACCAACATGTAGGGAGTCGCCCCAATTAATGTGCGAACTGTGGTGCGGTACCCCAATAAAGCAAATGATAGCTTCTCGTGCCACTGATTATGTTTTTCTATCATTTTCCTTTGTATCTTCTTAATATTCTTGTTGGCCGCTTCTACAGCTCCATTCATTTGAGGTCTGTAGGTTGTAGAATTCTTGTGTTTGATCTTGAATGTTTCACACATTGCTTTCATCCGGTCACTGTTGAGATTGGAACCATTATCAGTAATGATTGACTTTGGGTGCCGACCCACAAACGATGTGGTCGCGGACAAAGTCCGCCACAAATTTCTTGGTCACTACCTTGTATGATGCTGCTTCAACCCATTTGGTAAAATAATCAGTTGCCACTAGAATGAACCTGTGTCCGTTTGATGCGGTAGGCTCGATAGGTCCGATAACATTCATTTCCCAAGCAGCGAACGACCATGGCGAACTTGTTCCATTAAGCTTATTAGGAGGCACCTTTATCATATCTGCATGTATCTGACAGCGATGGCACTTTCGGACGTACTAGATGCAGTCCGTCTCCATAGTCATCCAAAAATAACCAGCTCAGAGTATTTTCTTGGCTAAGACAAAATTGTTCATGTGTGGGCTGCAGGTCCCTGCGTGAAATTCTTCCAATAGCTTGGATGCTTCCTTTGCGTCGACACACTTCAATAATCCTAAATTGGCAGTCCTCCTATACATGATTGCTCCACTATGAAAGAAATTGTTGGATAACCTTCGGAATGTGTGCTTTTGAGTAGCGTTTGAAAGTTCTGGATGTTCTCCTATGGCTAAATATTCCTTGATATCGTGAAACCAGGGTTTCCCATCCACTTCTTCCTCGACATGAGCATAGTAAGCTGGCTGATCATAAATCTTTACCAGGATAGGATCAATGAAATTCTTATCTGGATGTTGAATCATAGAGGATAGGGTAGCCAATGCATCGGCAAACTCATTCTGAACTCTGGGGACATGCTGAAACTCTGTCTTTGTGAATCTCTTCCTCAACTCCTGTACATGATGCAGATAAAGGAGTATCTTGGAATTCTTGGTTGCCCATTCTTCTCGGACCTGATGTATAAGCAGGTCTGAATCTTCAATCCCTAGAAACTCCTGAATGTTCATGTCAATAGACAACTTGAGCCCTAAGATGCAGGCTTAGTACTTGCCCATATTGTTGGTGCATGGGAATCTAAGCTTCGCAGACACCGAATAATACTAACCAGTTTCTGATACAAGAACTGCTCCTATGCTAACTCCTTTGAAGTTTACTGCTCCATCGAAAAACATTCTCCAACTATCATAGGATTCTGCAATATCTTCTCCTATGAAGGATACCTCCTCATCAGGAAAATACGTCTTTAGAGGCTCGTATTCTCCACCCACAGGGTTTTTAGCGAGGTAATCTGGTAGTGCCTGTCCTTTGATTGCTTCAGAGCATAACAGGTGCACTCTAATAGAGAATACCGGACCTCGTACGAGGTGAATTTCTTGTTGAGATAGTAGATAGCCTGTTCATTCCTCCCTGTTTTGTCATGTTGTCCTAGAACACAACCGAATGCTCCATCCAATACCGTAAGGTAGAGCAATAGAGGTCTACCTGGTTCGAGCAGAACCAAAATTGGTGGTGTTGACAGGTATTTCTTGATTCTGTCGAAGGCTTTCCGACAGTTATCAGTCCATTTGGTAGTGGCGTCTTTCTTCAACATCTTAAAGATTAGCTCACAAATAATAGTAGACTGAGCTATGAACTGGTTGATGTAGTTGAGTCTCCTTAGGAAACTCATCACGTCCTTCTTGTTCTTTGGCGGTGGCAATTCTTGAATGTCTTTAACCTTTGATGGATCCGGCTCTATTCCTCGGCGACTCATAATTAACCCAAGTAGTTTCCCAGCGAGAACCCCGAATGCACACTCGGTGGGGTTCAGCTTCAGATTGTACCTTCTCAGTCGGTTGAAGAATTTCCTCAGATCTTCCATATGGTCTGTGGCTTTCTTAGACTTGATGATGACGTCATCTACATACACCTCGATCTCTTTGTGTATCATGTCATGGAAGATAGTAATGGCCCTCATGTAGGTAGACCCAGCATTCTTTAACCCAAACGACATTATCTTGTAATAATACATCCTCCACGGCATAATGAAAGCTTTTTTCTCCGCATCTTCCTTGTCCATCCATATCTGATGATACCCAGCAAAACAATCGATGAATGACTACAGTTCATGCTTGGCGCAGTTGTCAATTAGAAGTTGTATATTTGGCAAGGGGAAGACTACTTTTGGACTGGCCCAGTTGAGGCCCCGGTAGTCGACATAGACTCTAACCTTCCCGTCCTTCTTTGGTACTGGCACGATGTTGGCTAACCATGTTGGATACTCTACTACTCTAAGAGCCTTGGATTTGACTTGCTTGGTGACTTCTTACTTGATTTTCAAACTTATGTCAGGTTTGAACTTCCAAAGCTTCTGCTTTACTAGGGGACATGCAGGATCGGTTGGCAGTTTATGAGCTACAATAGATGTACTGAGACCAGTCATGTTATCATATGACCAGGCTAATATGTCCTCATATTCCCTTAGGAATTCTGTGTATTCTTCCTTTTCTGATGGTGACAGATGAACACTAATGCACATTTTTTTGACATTTTCTGTATTTTCCAAGTTAACAACCTCAGTCTCGTCCAAGTTGGACTTAGGTCTATTTTTGAAATCCTCAACCTTTTTAACAACCTCTTCTTGTATATCATCTTCTTCTGAATCTATATCTATTTGTTGCGTTGTCTCGTTGCAAGTCACAATCGTCGGTTCATCAAGATAAGTAAAAGTAATGCTGTGTAAATAAAGTAAACGATGAAAAATAATAAGAGCGAGATTTATAAGAAATTGAAATGATTTGATAAATTTCATAATTGTTTTGAACATTGGAGCTCTTATTTCGAAATTAAAATGCGGAAAGAAAGTCAACTAGCAAAAAAATAGAGATGATGCATGGTGCTTTGTTCAGCCTTGCTACCCCAAAGCTTTTTGGGCCCTGGCGGTTCTGATGGACCAATTAATGAGGCGTGCTCCTTGGCTCACAGCTTGTATGGAAGGGCCTTCCCCCCTTCCTCCTCGAAAATAATGCAATAGTCCATGTTATCATCTTCCAAAAACAAATTCCTCATTGCCGCCAGTGCTTCCTCTTCTTCTGACCCATATATGAAATTGGTTGGTTGGAAAGTCTGCTCTAAGCGAGGTATCGGATGCTCCACTAGATAGTAGGGAATGCACCATGGTGGCGACTAGTGGTTGAACTCCTCCCAAGTGTATTCATATCCCAAACCAAAAGTGGTACCATGTTTCTTTAGCTTGATAGGTTTGGTGATTCCCTAGAGGTTCTTGCCAAGTCCTTTTCCAGGTTCATATCCGCTCCAATTCAGTATACTTTCAATCTTATTATCCCACCATTTATCCTTGTCTACGGTGTTGACTCGCTCAATGTGATGGTAGGTTTCTCCGCTTATCTTCCGTCTTCCTCCGATTGCCGGGATGGTTTGGCGACTGTATATGGGATTGCTACCATCGCCATGAATAATAACCTCTTGGTGCTTCCACTCACACTTCATTGCCTGGTGTAGGGTTGATGCTACAGCCCCAGCGGCATAAATCCAAAGTCGTCCCAGAAGCAAGTTGTAGGATGCTGGAACGTCTATTACTTGAAAGTCAACGTCGAACCAGGTCGGTCCCATTTGTAGACACAAACTGATTTCCCAATAGTGGACCTTTGGGAACCATCGAAAGCTTTGACATTGGGGGCTCCATCTTTGATCTCATGCAGGCTCTTCCCCAATGTTTTGAGAGTCACCAATGGACAAATATTGAGGCTGGACCCTCTGTCAATTAGAATTCTAGTGATGAAATAATCCTCGCACTGCACAGTGATGTGCAATGCTTTGTTGTGGCTCAGCTCTTCTGGTGGTAGCTTATCTTTGTGGAAAGTGATTTTGTGACTCTCTAATACTTGCCCTACATGTTCGCCATTTCTCCTCCAGTTATGTTGCTGGGTACATATGCCTCACTCAGTATCTTCAACAAGGCATTCTTATGTGCATCGGAGCTTTGCAGAACTGCCAGGATGTAGATTTGTGCCTGTGATTTATTTAGTTGGTTAATGACTAAGTACTCTTTTGCTTGTATCTTCCTCCAGAGGTCATCAGGCCCAGTTCCAGTAGTCCATCCAGAGGCTTGCTTACTTGATTCAGCTAAATGCTCTGGAGTATAAACCCAGCCGGTTCTTTTCATACCCTGCGTCGCAACTGCTTCTCCGATTTTGGCTTTCCTTTTTCTCCTTCCCTCGACTGTGTAATCCCAGGGGATGGTCTTCGTATGGAATGGCGCTATGGCTGACACTGCCATCGGGATCGGTACCCTTGCTTAGGGAGGTAACACAACAATTTCAAATGGCGCATGTGCCTTTAGGGATCAAAACTCAACCTCAATTGGTCCTGGCATTTTTGCAAAAGATGGTGTTTCAAGATCGAGTGGTATGGACATGTTCACTCCAGCATCTTCAGAAGGTTGAATCTAGACTACAATCAGATTAAGTGTGACAGTTGATTTCTTTGGCTTGTCACCTTCAGTGATTAATCCGATCGACCCTTTGGGGGTCCCAATCATCCTCTATCTCGATCATGTGAATTCCTTTGCCTTTGTGGTTAGGTAGAGGGGTTTTGCGGACATTCAGAGCAGGCTCCTTTGCCACAATGATCTTGTTGTCAATAAAAGTCTGAATCTTGTCCTTCAGGGAGTGGCACTCATCAATGGTACGCCCCTTCATGCCGGAATGGTATGCACAGGTTTTGTTTGGTTTGATCCATTAGAAAGGGTTTTTTGGAGTTATGTCAAGGATGGGGTGACGTAACCAGCAGCTTTAAGACTTTCATACAGCTGGTCGATTGGTTCGGCGATGGCGGTGTACTGTTTGGGAGGTCTGCGGTTGAAGTTGGGTCGGGGTCTAGGGAAATTTTGGCGAGGTGATTGATAGTGAGCTTGCTGGGTATTGTAGGTTTGGTAGACGAGTGGAGTATTTGGGTAAGGTAGGCTGATATGCAGGAGGTGGAGATGTTTGGTAAGTAGGTGGTGGATCTTTGTAAGAAGGAAAAAGTGCTGGGTAATTTGAGGTAGGTTGATATATAGGAGGGGGTATTGGGTATGCTTGGTATTTTATTGGGGATTTTGTTCTCTATGCAACCATCACGACACTCACATCCATTTTCTTGGATATGCCACCAGACTATAGAGCCTTGTTGGTAGCCTGCAATGTTTCAAAGTTAGTGACTGTACCACTTTTAATACCTTTCTCGATCCTCTCCCCTAGTTTGATGATGTCAGAAAATTTTTGGCCTTCGATCAACATCAACCTCTCATAATACTGTGGGTCCTGAGCACGGACAAAAAACCTTTTCATTTGTTCTTCTTCTAAAGTCGGCCGGACCTTAGTGGCTTCTGATCTCCAATGAGTAGCATACTCGCGGAATGTCTCCGTGGGTTTCTTCTTTAAGTTCTGGATGTAGAACACATCTGGTTCATTCTCCGTGTTGAATCTGAATCTGACCATGAAATCGGACACCATATTTACCCAATTCGAACACTTCTTCGGGTCTTGGCTAATGTACTAAGATAGAGCATCCCCTTTCCGACTTCTCATAAAGAGCTTCATGCGAATCTTTTCATCATTTCCTACTCCGACAAGTTTGTCGCAGTATGTCCTTAGATGAACTTTGGGATCCCCGGTGCCATCAAACATCTCGAACTTGGGAGGTTTGTACCCCTCGAGCAGTTCAACATCTGGTTGAATATAAAGGTCTTCGTAATTCAGTCCCTCGATCCCCTTGGTTCCTTCAACACCCTGAACTCGGCTAGTCAGCTTCTTGAGTTCTGTGGCCAAATTCTTGATAAGAGAGTCTTTTTCATCAGACTCTGGCTAAATGGGGTGTGGTATGGTTTCCACATAGATAGGAGTGTTGTGGTAGAATTTAGTGGTTCAGGGATGAGCAGTGGGGTGTTGCTTGAAGTGTGGCATGTGTTGTAGTGGTGGTGGTGAGCGGATTAGTTTTGTGGTTTCGGGATGTTTTGAGGAGGTGTGGGATTTGAGTGTTGGGGAAGTTGACATCTGGGGTAGTGAGGGAAAATGACAAGCTTGCCAAATTCTGAACTTGGTCCAGTTCTTCCTGAAATTTCAATAACTTCTGTTTGAACTTGGAGGCACTTTCCTTGGAAACCTGAATACCCTGGGGAACCTCTACCCTTTCAACTGAGTTCTCCTTCCTGATATTGCTCAAATCATCCATTTTTTCCTTGTTCTTGTTTCTGATAGGACTCGAAGGAGGAGAAGGTAGAGAGCCCTTGGATCTTATGGAGTAAGATTACAATGCCAGAATGCACGAACTAACCTTTGGGGCAGGGGAATAAAACAACAAGTAAAAACAAAAAGGTAACAAGTTAGTGTGGATCATGAGGAAAAAATATTGCAGCATTTAAGTGACGAAAGAAACGGACTGAAACATAAGTATGATTTTGTGGCATTTAAATTACGGCGATTATAAAACAAAACAATATATGGCAGTTTTAGACGTTGCCGTAAATATTTTCATAACTATATATATGGTTATATTTTTATTATAGTGGTTTTTAACGTCTCTATCTATCTAAAAAGTTATATACACTTTTCCCCCTCAATATATTGTAGAATTTCCCACCCAAATTAGTTGGTCAACTCCCTTCATATTTTTCCTCGTTCATTCTATCCTATCTCGCGGTATTTGGATATATATTTACTTTTCGTGTCATATTTTAACTTGTGCTCACTTGGAAAAAAAGTTGGAAGCTTACCCGTTTTTCCGCATAACTTCAGCATATGGGGCTGAAGTAGCAAAGGCAATCACGCAAAACTTCAGCATTCTAGTAGCCGGGCCTGAAGTTCAGCTCTAGAACTAAAGTTTTTTTGTTGTAACTGGGAAACTTCAGCTCTAGAACTAAAGTTCTTGTCTTTGTAACGGGGGAATCCCACTAACAAAAGCATTGTACTCAAACTTAATCAAAAAGACCTGTTTTTAATGCCCCTCTAACACAAGCATCATGAAATGGACATTGTGGGGCTGCAGTTAAGTACACTTTACACAAGCATCATGAAATGGACATTGTGGTGTAAGTACACTTTCTTGCCTAACTTTTATTCCTTTGGATTGGCAAGATTTTATATCAGAATTCACGTTAACACATCCATTTGGTGTGTATGGATCACAATGGCCAGCTAGATTGATCATCGCATTTCGACCACTGCAATTGGAAACGGTGGAAAAAGAACAGAAAGACGCCAAACTTTTGAATTGGAGTTAAAAACAGTTCTGCAATCCATCCACAGTTGGTGCAACAGAAACAGTAATGTTGAAGTCATCGTTGTAGAAGAAGAAAAAAGAAAATGAAGGAGGAGAAGGGGGAGGAGAAAGGAAGCTGAAATGTTTAAAAAGTGGGTACAAGTTAAAAGTTTAAAAAAAAATAGTTATATGTTAAATGGGGGCGACCAAATAGGGTGTTCCGTGCAATTTTTACTCCTATCTCTGTCGTCTCTCTGTACTTTCTTTTCTTTCTCATCTCTTTGTACTCTTCTTTCTCTCTCAGCTCTCTACTCTGGATAGAACTTGGGTCTCACCGGCGTTGATTGGTAAATTTCTATAAACTACTCTCAATCGTTTTGCTATGGTTCAATATTTGGGAAAAACTCAAACCATTTCCTTAAATTATGAAAATTCCGTAGCTAGGTTTCAATGAGTTAGAAAAATATTCTTTCGTCTCTTTAATATTTTCTAGGGTTCATGCATGCCTGGGAGTATAGTGATTTTTCCTAATTGTTGTTTTTCTTTTGGTCCGGGGTTTATTTTTTGTTGTTTTTCTGTTTGATTATCTGATACGTATTTAATTTTTGCTAGTTTTTTGGTGTTTTGATTGTACTTATATTGCATGCGATTAATTTTGATGTTATTGGTTGTCGTTCGAAATTTGGTATTCGAATTCTACGCATATTTGCATGTGTTTGTGTTTACGATTCTAATTTCTGATGCTTCAACTCAAGTGATTTCGACAATTTATTGCTTGTTTTTTTAAATATACAGGATTGTTGTTTGTTTATTCTCTCTCCTTTTTGTTTTATCTAATCGTTATCGGCATCTTAACCCATTTATTACAGCATGTTTATTGGAACGTAGTATGCAGCATTTTTGGGTGTTCCTGTTTTCCTGTAGTATGGCCTGCTATTTTCTTTCAACCGCAAAGGTTTGCTCTCCTTTGCACGTAACATGTTTGATGAAAGTTCTGTTTAAAGCTTCTAAAAGAATGATATGTAAAGGTCTGCTTTCCTTAGCTTATATCGAATACCATACTAGTACCTTCAGGCATTTTGATATGTAATAGGGTTCAATATTGTGAGGTTCCTTTAATTGGTCGTTGCCAGCCTTCTTTGTAATGTCACAGTTCTTAGATGTAGATTTTGATGTATTGCTAGTTGTCTCAAATAAACATCTCCAATCCGTAAAGTTGTAATTTGATAAAAGTAGCTACAGGTGCTTTTAATTGTCTTTGCTTATAGTTTTTGAAAAAGGTTACTGATCATATTTTGTGGCAATTACTTCGGTTTCAGACAGCCACCATTAACGAAAAAATCCAATGTAAGTAAGTGCAATTTTCAACCATGATTTTTTCACCTAAAAAATAGGTAATATGCAGGAGTAGGTAAAAAATACTCTTCTGGTAAAGGTTCGTAGAGTGAGAGAGTCCGAAAGATAAGGTTGAAATCAGAACGTGGGGATTATATAGTAGAAAAGATAGATCTGCGTTCATACAAGTAGTGGTAGTATACAATCGTTTAAAGATACATTAGTATTACTATTTAGCAAGTCCGAGGAGGAACCTTTGTAGCTTAGTTTTTTGGCTGTCACGATTTGAGTTCGCCCTCCGTGAACTATCGTGACGGTACCTAGTCTCTACGACTAGGTAAACCTAACAATTTGCGAAAAAAGGAAAACGAAAGATAAAACTAACCAAAAACTGCGGAATAACATAGATAAACGTTTAGGATGTCATTCGGCATATACAAATATAAACTCTCAAACTGAATCAACTCCCAAAAACCGAAATCTCATGAAATCACAAGCTGAGAATATTTACAGAAAGTTCTAACTCTAGAATATCTTGTCAATAGAGAGTATAGAAGACCTAAAGCTAACAGAAAGAGATAGAGAGACTCCTCGGTCTGCAGACGCGGCAGATATACTTCAAAGTTTCTGAAAGTCGCCCCTGTCTCACTAACGATATGGCCGAGCAGATGAACCTGGATCTGCACACGGAAAACATGTGCAGGAAAGGGCATGAGTACGCTACGGCGGTACCCAGTAAGTGCCAAGCCTAACCTCGGTCGAGTAGTGACGAGGAAGGTTAGAGCCCTACCGGTCATAAACATATATATATATATATATATATATATATATATATATACACACACACACACACACACACACACGCACACACACATAGGGTAATAAGAATAACAGCAACTACAGCAGAGATAAAATCACAAAAAAAAGATAGCTCTTCATAGAGATAGCAACAGGGGATCTCCCAGGATATCGTCCTGTAATCCCAAATGTAAATATCTAATGGATCTCCCGTGATATCGTCCCGTAGTTCATAATTCGCAGGGGATCTCCCGGAATACCAATCCGTAATCCCAAATGTAAATCTCAGTACATGGAAAAATCTATCGGGTCCAGTCCCGTAGCCCCAATATAAATGTGCAGGGGGATCTCCTGGAATACCAATCCGTAGTCCCAAATAAACAAGCAAGGGGGATCTCTCGGGATATCGTCCGTAGTCCCAAAGTAAAGACATAACAACATCACGAAGAATATTCAATCCTATCCAATTTCATACCAAAGAAAAACGGATATTTCTAACCTAGCATGCTGCACAAAATTCGAATAAAATAGTTTGAGCAAGTAAAGCAATTAAATCACTTAGACATGCTTCCCTAAGCTAACAATAAGCTAAAATTGCAAGTAGTGTTCAACAAGGAAGAAAACACAAATTGTAGTTACTTAATAAAAATATGATTTTCAACAATAAGCACATGTACGAACTCGTCACCTCACGTACACGACATTTCATATATCAACAATACCAAATCCTAAGGGGAATCCCCCAAACACAAAGTTAGGCAAGCTACTTACTTCGAACAAGCTCAATCAACACGATATCTCTTGCCACGAATACCGGACTCCAAATGGCCCGAATCTATTCAAAGTAATTGCATAATATAACTGTAACTTCAAGTAACTAATTCAACTAATTAATTCGAAGCTAACACGCGAAATTAAGAAAATTACCCAAAAAGCCCCTCGTGCCCACATGTAGAAAGCGGATAAAATCCGCAAAACTAGAATCCTCACACCCTCACGAGTTCATACATACTAAATGCACAAAAATCGGACCACAAACAACCCCTTAAATCCCCAATTTCAAATCTCCAATTTCCAACACTAAACCCCCAAATTTAACCCTTATTTTCCATAAATTTCTTGTCAAATCATAAGAAAAATACCATAATAACGAGTTTGGGTTCCAAAAATCTTACCTCCTCGAATCTCCATTGAATTCTCTCTCAAAAACCTCCCAAAAAGCTCAAAATCCGTATGAAAACGGTAAAAAACGCGACTGAAACCTTATATAAGTTCTGGCCCAGGGTTTCCGCATCTGCAGCCATTTCCTTGCACCTGCGGTCACAGGTGCGCATCTGCGAGAATTCACTTAAAGCACCAAGCTACACCTGTGCTTCTTCTACCGCACCTGCGGTATCGCAGGTGCGCTCAATCTCTCGCACCTGCGACTTCAGAACTCCAAACGCCCAGCCACATCTGCGGCTCCTCCAGTGCTTCTGGGGGCCCGCACATGTGGTCCCATGCACGCAGGTGCGGTTATGACAAATCTTCAGCAGCTGAAGCTGCTTCCGAATCTCCCAATTTCTTCAGTCAACCTTCCAAAATAATCCCGAGGCCCCTGGGACCTCAACCAAAAATAAGAACAAGTCATATACTACTATTCAAATTTGTACCAACCCTCAGAACACTCAAAACAACACCGAAATAACAAATCACCCTCAGATTCAAGCCTAAGGATTCCAAAACTTCCAATTTCCGCTTTAGATCAAAAAGTCTATCAAACCTCGTCCAAATTACCTAAAATTTTGCACATACGTCCCAAATAACATGACGGACCTATTCCAACTTTCGGAATTTTATTCCAACCTAGATATCAAAATCTTACTATCAAACTAGAAACTTAAAAAATTTGATTTTCAGCATTTCAAGCCTATTTAAGCTACGGACATCTAAAACACAATCCGAACACCCCCTAAGCCCGAAATCACCCAACGGAGCTAACGGAATCGACGAAATTCTATTCCGAGATCGTCTTTACATTGCTACGACTACGGTTCAAATTCTAAAGCTTAAGCTCTCATTTTGCGACTAAGTGTACCAAAACACTCCGAAACTCAAAAGGAATCCTCTCGAGACTACTCAAAATAACAAAAACAAATACGGGGAATGTAATTAATAGGGGAACGAGGCGTAAATTTTTAAAACGACCGGACGGGTCGTTATCGGCCCTAGCAGGTCAGAAAAAAATAAATAGAATATAGGATGTTTGAGCTATTACGAACTATTTTGACAATATCACCATTGAACATTTTTTTTTTCCAAACCATGACCAGTCGTTTATTCAATGCAAGGAGGTTGCTTCTGCTAATTAAGATGTGAAAAGGGTAATGATAATTATAGAGTAACTCAAGTCTGAACAATGATCAGTTGATAGTGTCCTTATAAACTGAACCACAAAATAAGAATCTGAAGGGTGATTTAGGAGATATATGGAAATATTGGTATCTCGGTAGTCAAGATTCTCATGCTTTCCTTTCTAGTCAGAACATTATCTCTTGTTGGAAAAATTCAATTAGCATTTCTTCTCTCGAACTAAAAAAAAAAAAAAGAGAATGTTTGTTTCATGGGAAATCGGATGAGATTCGAGAAGGAGAACGATATCATACATTCATCGGCTATTTAAGTTTTAGTGCTCGGGAGACGACTATTTGAATTAATTCTTCTAATTCAAAAGTAACAATAATAACAATTCAGTAAAATTTTACTAGTGGGGTCTGGTTCAAACTTAAAAGCCTTAACACTATTTCGCCACTCACTTCCCATTCTACATACTATACTTAGTATTTACAATTTACTATTTGTTTCATGTTATGAAAATAATAAAAGAACAAGAACAATATTGCAGAGAAAGAGGGAGAGAGAATTATATTGAATTATTGGGATGAATTTCAATGGAATAGAACCCTCTATTTTTAGGGAGAGGGTGGCTTAGCCACCAAGCAATGAACCCTAGAATCTCTCTAAATATAGACATTCACCATAAATACAATTCTATTTATAACACTCCCCCTTGAATGTCTATTCAACAGACAATGTGCCTCGTTAAAACCTTAACTAAAATAAAACTCAATGGAAAAAAAATTCTAGAAAAGGAAAAAGAGTACACATATCTACAATACGCCTTTTGGTTGCCTCGTTAAAAACCTTGCAAGGAAAATCTAATGGGACAAAACCTTGTAAGGGA
The DNA here is from genome assembly GCA_026770625.1 of Nicotiana glauca. Lineage (NCBI taxonomy): Eukaryota > Viridiplantae > Streptophyta > Magnoliopsida > Solanales > Solanaceae > Nicotiana > Nicotiana glauca. Next base: position 71,576 of record MU780480.1, on the reverse strand, counting down.
AAAGAGTACAACGCGTATTAACTCCCACTGATGAGAGCATCAATTCACATCCTTAAGCATTTGTATTTCAATCTTGTGCACCATCTTCAAAAGATCTTTGGTAGAGATTTGATAAAGAAATCAGCCATATTAACTTGAATGAATATATTGCACCTTGAAATCATCATTCTTGATAGAGATATAATGTCTTCATAAATATTGTAGAATGGCTCTTCAATATCTCTATGGAGGTATTCTCACTATCACATTATCATGCTTGTTATAGCAAGATACATTTGTGCATAAATTGCATTGAGGATGTGGTACTTCAAGATCAAGATTGTATATGCTTCAAGCAATTTAAATCATTTGGGGATTGTCATATAAGTATAGTCAAATAAGCCATTTAAATAGACTTTAGATGCATATCAACTTTTCATGTCATGCTGGACATATAAGATAAATAAAAGTGATTGCACACACTATTGACTTTATACTTTCAAGTGTTTGAACTGCAGGTCCAAAACAACATGTCTTTCATATGAAACCAATTCTACTTGAATTATTTCTATTGACTTAAGATCCTCATATATATATTTAGCGCTATAATTAATGTCGTCGACAAACATTTTATATCGGTTCCAACCTCCTTATGTTTCATAAAGACATAACATAGAGATCTCTTCATTCATATATTTAGATACCTGAATCTCTCATGAGATTTTATGAAGTGTTATGTCATGTGATCTTCTAGATCACTTGCCTGCTTTATTATGATCATTTTTATCATTTGCTTATCTTCTTTATCAAGAAGTTTATTTGAAACCGATTGTCTATACGCTTTAAGTGTACCATAGACTTTGTCCTTCTAGGACTTATTCTAATAGGAGCATTTGCAGTGAGGATATAGCTACTTTCTTTGGGTCAGCAAATGCATCTGGCATGCTTTGCAATTAATTGCGCATGAGTTATCCTTTTATGAACTAGAAGTTCATATTATCTTATTTGAGGATCTAGATTGTGATGACCCAACCCGTCGTCTCGTGAGTTACCGCCCCCGTTCTTCCTATTTTCTGTTTCTACATTTGTTATCCGTGTCATATGTAGTCGACTTGGTTTGGAGTGATTTTTGATAAGAAATGAGACACTTAATCTCTTTAAGGAAGGTTTAGTTTGGAAAAGTCAATCGGGAGTTGACTTATGTGTTAGACGGATCGGATGTGAATTCCGATGGTTCGGTTAGCTCCGGGAGGTAATTTGTGACTTAGGAGTGTGATCGAAAGTGGTTTGGAAATCCAGTGTAGAATGTCATGACCCGGATTTCCCACCATCGGGATCGTGATGGAACCTACTCGTAGTAGCTAGGCAAGCCAACTTATTTACCTTTTCATCATTAACCAATTATCTTAACAGTCTAAAGCATCAATATAAAATATTAATTCTAATGAGAACAATAGCGAAAGTCTGTCTGATAAATACGAATCCAAATGCGGAACTGTCATTAAAACCTCTACCCAAGATTTGGTATCACATTACTCATGAACTACTAAAGATGTACTAAAAACAATGGTCTGAAAGAAATATATAAGCTGCCTGTCTCGAAAACAATGAGGTAACAGACTAATAAGAAAAGCATAGAGAAGATACGCCAGGCCTGCGGACGCCTGCAAGGCTACCTCAGTGTCGTGAAAATGAAAACCTGCTCCCGCACTAATGTTGCTGCTGCTCCTCAAAACCTGGACCTGTGCAAAAATGCACAGAAGTGTAGCATCAGCACAACCAACCCCATGTGCTGGTAAGTGTCTAGCCTAAATCCGGCGAAGTAGTGATGAGGCTAGACTGGACACCACATAAACCTGTGCAATTATAAATATACAACGGAACATCGAATACAAGGCAATTAACAATATGGGGGGGAGGGGGGAAACATGCTAAGGGGAGATACAATATCAACAACAATCCCAAGTAACAAACTAGAACAGCTTAGGCTTACAATGAACAAGAAATCAATACTCAATACAAACACATGGCATCAATAACGGTTGCGGCGTGCAATTCGCTCCACAAATATCACTGTTGCGGCGTGCAAATCGACCCATACAATTTATCAGGTATCACTATTGCGGCGCACAACCCGACCTCATATATCATTGTTGCAGCGCGCAACCCGATCCTCAATATTATTGTTGTGGCATGCAACCCGTTCCTCAAATATCATTAAAAGTCTGACTTCCCAAACAACAGTCACAATTAAGGGACATAAAAATAAGCAAATATTTGACAAAAATCCTGGCAAGGGAATAAAATCCAACAAGTTCAACCAAACGTCCCAGCAAGGGAATAATCAACAACGCTTTCCTTTTCTTACTTTCTTTATCTTATAATTTACTCTACCATTTTGAGCCAACGCTCCAAATCATCCAGTCATTTCATATACTTTCCATATTCGTATCACAATTCGAGCCAATGCCCCCATGAATCAAATAATTATTTTCCTTATCTAGGTTCGCATTTGCGAACAATGCAGGTTTGGGAAATGCGACATTTTAGTTCGCATTTACGAACTTGGGTCTGGAGGGCAGGTTTCGCTTTTGCGGACTTTTGATCGCTTTTGCGATCCGAACAAATCTCGCATTTGTGAGAAAAGGCGTCGCATTTGCGACCCCAGTCCATTTTTCCCCTCTTCGCATTTGCAAAGGAGTGATTGCATTTGCGATCCAGCCCAGGTTCCCCTTCTTCGCATTTGCGATGGTGCATTCGCATTTGCGAGAAATTCTTCGCAAATGCGAAGATACCAGAACTGAGGAACACCAGCTTTTTCAAATATGAGAAATGCAATCCGATGCCTATCCAAAACTCACCCGAGCCCTTGGGGCTCCAAACCAAACATGCACACAACCTCAAAAACATCCTACGGACTTACTCGTGCGATCAAATCGCCAAAATAACATCATTTACATAGAATCAAGCCTCAAAAAATATGATTTTTCTTTTAAACTTCATAAACTTTCAAACTTGGAACCTATAGTCCGAAACACGTCAAACGACGTCGGATTTCGACCAAACTTCACAAAAATCACTTAAACAATATATAAGACTTGTACCGGGCGTCGAAACCAAAATACGAGCCCGATACCATAGTCCTTTAATCAATTTTCATTTACATTTTCTTTAATAATTTCAGGAAAAAAATTCATGGAAAAATTCATATCTCGGGTCTAGACCCCCGAATTCGACTCTAGGCACATGCCCGAGTCTCATATTTTTCTACGGACCTTCCGGGACCGTTCAATCTCGGGTCCGAGTCCGGGTCCGTTTACCAAAAATGTTGACCAAAGTCAACTATAATCATATTAATATAAGAATTCTTCAAATATTTTACAGAATTCACATATTTCAACATAAAAGCTTTCCGGCTATGTGCCCGGATTGCTCACACAAATCGAGGCAAGTAAAAAGGAGGTTTTCAAGGCCTCGGAAGCACAGAATAAATTAGGAAACAGGTGATGATCCTTTGGGTCATCACATAGAATTAGGCTTGAATTGGCGAAGTTAGTATTTTGGCGATTTCCGATTAATAGGTGAGATTTTGACCTGGGAGTCAGAATAGAATTCTGAGAGTTGTTGTAGCTTCGTTAGGTGATTTGGGATATGTGTGCAAAATTTCAGGTCATTCGGACGTGTTTTGGTTAGGTTTTTGATCAAATGCGTGTTTTAGATGTTTTAAAAGAACTTAGGCTTGAAGTCGATGTTTGATATTGTTTTGAGTGTTCCGAAGGTTGGAAAAATTTGAATGATGTTATGGGTGTGTTGGCATGTTTGGTCGGGGACCCATGAGGCTCGGATAAGTTTTGGAAAAGTTTTTGAAAGATTTTTGTTGTTTTGAGCATAAGCATGTAATAATCCAAAAGTTCATTTTTAGTTCTAGATATTGAAATTTGATTTCGAGACTTCTGGAATTTAAATAATGAATTATAGGAGTGATCTGGAAAATTTTGTCTAATTTCATCAAGTCGCGATTGGATTTTCGACACGAAACATGAGTTAATTATTTAACAAGCAAAATGGGTATTGAATTGAGCAAATGAGCTCCGAATTGAGTTTCGACTAAAGAGTTATGTTCGTATTATTATTTGTGACTCGTAGGAACAAGAATCATCGAATTCCGAGTTCGTATGATGGAGTTAGAGCCTTTTTAGTGAAAAGAAAAGCTGCTGCAATTTTCTGGGCAATTTCTGAATTTTTCGTACGTGTGAACAGTGATCGCACTTGCGTGAACAGTATCCTTGTACAGTACCCATGTATAATATACATGAACAATAGCTGTGTATAGTAACCGTGTACAGTACACATGAACAGTAAAAATGTGTGAACAGTCACCGAAAATTCTGGGCAGAAAAAGGGCGAACAACCCATTTTGTTTCTCATTTTTCTGAGTTTCAATCTCGGATTTTGGGCGATTTTGAGCGAGCAATCACGGGAATTCTTGAGTTAAGTCCCTTATGATCATTGTTAGTCAATATTATTAAATTATCATTGAATATCCTAACTCGGGGTTGGATGGGGTTTCATATTTCGTAATATTTGTCGGGTTTAGAGATGTGGGCCCCACGAACGAATTTGGAGTGCGATTTCGGATTTTTGATGGAAAATGTAGAATTTCATATGGAATTAATTCCTATTATTTTTATTAACTGAATCAAATTATTATGGCTATATTCGAGGAATTTGGAGGTCAATTCGAGGGGCAAAGGCATCGGGGGTTAAAGAAATAGCTGGTTCGAGGTGAGTAATGTTTGTAAATGACATCCTGAGTGTTTGAAACCCCGGATTTGCAAATCATAGTATTGTATTGAGGTGACTTGCACACAGGATAGAGAGCATGGGGTAGATCACCGTTGGGGATATTGACGTGGTCCGTCCCGATTGATGAAATTACTGCGTATTTGACTGAAACTAAAATATCATCATAATTTGGGCCGATTGCCATATTTGGGCTTCGTGCCAATTATTTGAACCCTTCAGGGATTGTTGTCGATAATTCCTCACTGATTTAATTATATATTTGAACTCAGTCATGTATTTTCCACTATTTTAAAAACTCAGCCAAGTTATTATGCCTTAAACACTCGAAATGATATTACTAAAAATATTTTTGGGCTGAGCATCATCTTTTATTGTTGCCCGAGTGGCTTATGTGATTATGTTAAATGAGTAAGGCCGAGGGCCTGTATTGTGATGATATTTGGATCGGGCTGCGTGTCGCAGCGGTTACTATATGATACTGTTCTGAGTTACTGATACTGAGCCCGAGGGGCAGATTTCTACTTGTCATTTTGATACTGAGCCCGAGGGGCAGATTTCTACTTGTCATTTTGATACTGAGCCCGAGGGGCAGATTTCTACTTGTTATTTTGATATTGAGGCGGGGAGCCTGGTTGATTATATTGATATTGAGGTCGAGAGCCTGGTTGAAGCCAGAAGATGGTGGGCTGTAGGATCCCCTCCGGAGTCTGTACACACCCCCAGTGAGCGCGGTCGACGATAAATAAATAGATGGCTCGGGCTGCACGTCGCAGTAGGTAAAAGAGTGCACCGTCATATGCATTGCATTGCACTCATGCATTTGTTCTTATCTATACTATCAGTTATAATATTTCTGCAGTCTTATTTCATTGGATTTTATGCTACTTCTTGCAATAATTACCTGGTATCCTGGCGTTATATATTAACGGAGTGTTGTGCCTGAGGGGCTGACTTCTGTGATTGTTTGCACTACTTGTTTTGCATTCATTTGCTTAACTGTTGGAAAAAAACATTTTCAAAAGTGGTTTTAAACTGAGCTAAGATATTTCTAAAGATTTCACAGTTTCACTATTTTTCTCAAAGGGTTTACACTGCTCCTATATAGCATGATGACTTGCTTACGTGATTTCTTACTGCTCAGTTGTTATTTACCCTTATTACTCACTGAGTTAGAGTACTCACTTTACTCCCTGCACCTCGTGTGCTGTTGCAGCTATTTATTCACCCGGCAGCGGGTATAGGCTATTTGGAGGCAGAGTTGTAAGAGCTTAGCGAGGTGACTGCCAGCGTTCGCAACACCGTTTTCTTTTTGTGACATTCATTATTCCTGTTCAGTATACTTCTAGACTTGTAAATGTAAATTTTATGCTTATAAATGCTCGTGACTTGTGATACCCCGGTAGGGCTGTGTTGGGCTGGATTTTCGTGTTTTTATCTATACTTCCGCTATTTGGTGTTATTAAACCATGTTGTACTATAATTGTGCTAAATAATTGTTTTAAAAGGATAAATTGGGTTGATTGGCTGGCCTTGTCTTCATGAGAGGCACCATCACGACCAGGTTCGGGATTTGGGTCGTGACAAGTTGGTATCAGAGCCAAGGTTACTAGGCCTCGCGAATCATGAGCAGGTTTAGTAGAGTCTCGCGGATCGGTACGAAGACGTCTGTATTTATCCTCGACAGGCTGCAGAACCTTTAGGAGAACTTCATATTCTTGAAATTCTTATCGTGCGTCCTTGATTCATCTTTAAAAGTAACTCTTACTTTTCCGTCCACGTGATCGTATGTGCGAACGAGCGCTCAGTATTAGATGTGCCTTGATGGCTTGTAATTCCCCGATCGAAGGGCGAGACGTGGTCTCTATGAGTTTGTGTTAGGCCAGTCTGGAGGACTTGAGGCCGGATCTTTGCCTATGGCTTGAGCAATGAGGTGCTGATGGTGCGAGAAAGTATTTTGAACTTATATGTCCAGTATTGTCCCTATTAGTGGGAATGATGGTTGGATAGCTAAGCAATGAGTATGTTAGTACTGCGAGATGTATCTATATGACTTGGAAGTGACGAGGAAGGGCTGTAGGATGATAGATGAAATATTAAGTGTTTGATTTTCATTGTGATTGGATGTGTAGCCCCGAGTTATGGGCGCGTGAAGAGTCTTTTCATGTCTCTTATTTGGAGTGAAGTAAATTTCATATTACGGTATGAGTTTCGGCTCAGGAAGATTAAGTGACTGTGTAATATGTATGATAGTGGAAGGTATACAAAAGGTTAATTGGAGGCAAAGCATGTGGGTTATCTCCTGCGGAGTATTCAAAGGTGGTATGACCCTTATGTTGTCTATTAGAAGATCTCATTTACAAGTGAAGAATATGCGTTAAAATCTAAATTGGGCCGCCTAGAGAGTGGGATTAAGTGTTGTGTGAGTGAATGCATGAATTGCAGAAGAGTTAAAATTCCAGATGATTTGTGTTTCCATGAGCTTATGAAGGAGTGAGTTCAATCTCACTATGGTTTTACGACAACAATAGAGTATATGCGTTATGATTTATTGAGTGCGTTTTGATCTATGGCTTTGAGCCAAGTTGGGGAGTTTGCCATTAATTAAGTTGATTGCATGGTTAGGTGCTATATTGGTTCCGGTTTGAGGCGTGTTGCTGAGTCAGTTATGGCTTACAGAGATTAAGGTTGACCAGATGGTGGCTAGGCTCGTTTTTATGCTATTCCAGGCAGAACATATGCTATTACTTCAGATTCTATCATTACAGGTATTGTTCCAGTCTGCCACAGAGATGCCTCTATATTATTCGATCCCGGTTCCACCTCTTCTTATGTGTCCTCATATTTTTCTCATTATTTGGGTATACCCCGAGAGTTTCTTTCTTTACATGTTCATGTATCTACCCCGGTAGGCGATACTATTGTTGTGGACCGTGTGTACCGGTCATGTGTTATAATTATTGAGGGTCTGGAGACACGAGTTGATCTATTGCTATTGAGCATGGTGTACTTTGATGTTATGTGGGGCATGGATTAGTTATCTCCGTGTCATGTTATTCTAGACTGTCATGCTAAGACAATTACTTTGGCTATGTCGGGTGTACCGCGGATCGAGTGGCATGGTATGACTGATTATGTTCCTAGCAGAGTAATTTCTTTCTTGAAAGCCAAACGTATGGTTTGGAAGGGTTGCCTATCATATCTATCTTTTGTGCGAGATGTTGGAGCTGAGACTCCTAGTATTAATTCTGTTCCAGTTCTGAGGGATTTTTCCCGATGTATTTCCTGCAGACCTGCCGGGCATGACACCGAACAGGGATATTGATTTCGGTATTGACTTGTTGTCGGGCACTTAATCCATTTCTATTCCACCGTACCGTATGGTACCAGCGGAGTGGAAAGCATTGAAAGAGCAACTTCAGGAACTCCTAGAAAAGGGGTTCATTTGGCCTAGTGTGTCACCTTGGGGTGCACCAGTCTTATTTGTGAAGAGGGAGGATGGCACAATAAGAATGTGCATTGATTACAGACAATTGAATAAAGTAACAGAGAAGAACAAGTATCTTTTGCCTCGTATTGATAACTTGGTTATGTGCGAACGGATTTGAAAGTTTTCTTGATGGTTTTTACCATGGTTCCAGCCGGATATCTTCTACCAGTGCGAGGAACATATTGTATATTATGAACTCCTTCTAGATGGAAGCAAATAGAAGATTTCTAACTGCACGGAATGAAATTTTCCTATAGCCAAGAAATTCTAATGATATTTTGTGTTTGCAACAAGATGGCACGGTAGACGTGGTGTATGGTACATGCTTAATATTTTCATGTGCAAGGTGGTAGTTCATTCTTAAAGGGAAGGTCACAAGTTCTGGATGGAATAGTCAGTTTCAAGTATTTAGATGAATGTTATAACTGCTCGGTAAGACCTGAGAAGGGTGCGTACTATATTTTAACCAACAAATGTCTATTGGTATTACAACACCCACTTGGTTGATCGACTGCTAATATTTCGATCTTGCTATGCATTGTAGGAAAATTTTGATAATAATTATCATAAAATGATCGTACTTGAGGGATGTGTCAGTCATTGAGTGCTGAGGTTGTGATCAGTTATGGTGATTTATGTAATCCAGGAATATGGAGACGGGGAATTCTCAAAAATATACTATTTCGGGATTGTGGCATGTTTGAGGTGAGTATTTTACCTAAACTCTTTGGATACACTAGTCGAGATAATTGATGGTGATAACTATGCGCTGTGAGCGCGAATATATGTGAGGTTTGAACCTATGTGCAAGCATCGAGTCAATATTCCTGCTCGGAAGATGTGTAGGCTATGATATGCCTAGAGTGGGATATTGAACTTAAAGGTATAATGTTTCTCATATTCGTAACTTTGTTAAAACTATATGGACTATCTTGAGATTTCCAAGATACTAGATTCCAGAATAAACTTGGTAATTACTATTCTGCGTTAATTTGCTGATTTGAGTTGTGATAGCATAGCTTACTCGTGCCTACGATATAAAGTGTTATTTATGCCGGTCTAGGAGAATGAGAATTTTATTTCATTTAGCATATACAGGTGTACTTGTTGGATTGCTCCTATATGATATGCTTGGACTGGAGGTCTATGACCGTCCCAGGTGGATTATGTTGTTGGCAACTAAGTTGCTCGTGAGGTTGATGTCAATGTGAGCTATAGAAGAGCTGGTTACTATTAATCTATTCATGTCTCTGGGTTCCACTGTGATTGACGAGCTCATAGCATATCGTTGGGGTGGTACTTGTGGAACATGCAAAGCGGCTCTCTTCTTTGAGGTATTTTCCCTTTCTGGGGTAACCGAATGGTGCAATAGTGAGGTTTACTGGTAGGCATTGTATTATGTACTTCTCCGTGGGCATGATGATTCGCTTGTGGTACTAGACATGAAATTGCGCTTGGTTGATGGTTTTGAGCATGGTGACTTGGGGTGTCTCAGGTGAACTAGTGTCTGAATACCTCACGGTTAGATTTGAGTGTTCTGTTTCTATGATGTGAGACGGGTTCTCAGTCTTGTGTTGTGGTGGTACTAGTGAGCTTGTGGTACAGCTCTTTCACTTAAGTAATTTTCATGAATTTAGTATACTCGTACTGTTGCTTATTAGCGCGCGTACTGTGCGAGTTGTGGCTTAGGCCTGTATTGATGTGCCATGTCACCAGAGTAGTGTGTTGGATTAGAAGAGATTAGAGGGATCATTAATGAATACAAACGGATTCGATTAAAGTATGTTGGAAGGATAATATCGAGCTTCGACTCAGAAATTTGATGTATCATTTCCCAAAGGAGAAATGACTTCATGAATGGTTAATATGGGAAATGGTTATGGATTACCGCGTGATTTAGTCATCATTGGTAGCATATGAAAGTGTGATATGAGACTTTAGTTGATAAGAGTTTTTCTATCGGTATTCGGGTGTTGTGTGCAACTGCTGTGATTAGGAGTTATCACTACAAGCGTTTGAATTATGTGGTCTATCATGCAATAGCACCTGAGGTTGCAGGTGTAGGTTATTACAGCTTGTTCGGGCTTATTCACAGTATAAATGTGGGATTCTGATCATATAAAAGATTTCAAAAGTGGGAATGTGGTCCTATGCTTTGTGGACTAGATTGGATTGCAAAAAAAAATTTAGTTACAATGTGTTGTCGGACCTATATAAGATAGGGTGACGTGGAATCACCCCCGGGTTTATGCATGGTAAGGTTATTCGGTGATTTTTTGGCTTTTGGAACAACTCTTGGCATGTTCGAGGACGAACATTTGTTTAAGTTGGGGAGGATGTGATGACCTGACCCGTCGTCTCGTGAGTTACCAACCCGTTCTTCCTATTTTCTATTTTTACATGCTTCGTTATCCGTTTCATATGTAGTCTAGTTGATTTGGAGTGACTTTTGATAAGAAATGAGACATTTAGTCTCTTTAAGGAAGGCTCAGTTTGAAAAAGTCAACCGGGAGTTGACTTATGTGTTAGAGGGCTCGGATGTGAATTCCGATGGTTCGGTTAGCTCCGGGAGGTGATTTTTGACTTAGGAGTGTGATCGGAAGTGGTTTTGGAGGTCCGGTGTAGAATTAGGCTTGAATTGGCGAAGTTAGTATTTTTGCGATTTCCGGTTAATAGGTGATATTTTGATCCGGGAGTTGGAATGGAATTCTGAGAGTTGATATAGCTTCGTTAGGTGATTTGGGATATGTGTGCAAAACTTTAGGTCATTCGGACGTGTTTTGGTTAGGTTTTTGATCGAATGCATGTTTTAGAAGTTTTAAAAGAACTTAGGCTTGAATTCGATGTTTGATGTTGTTTTGAGTGTTCCAAAGGTTGGAACAATTTTTAATGATGCTATGGGGTGTGTTGGCATGTTTGGTCGGGGTCCCATGAGTCTCGGATAAGTTTTGGAAGAGTTTTGCCGTTTTGAGCATAAGCATGTAATGATCCAAAAGTCCATTTTTAGTTCTAGATATCAAAATTTGATTTTGAGACTTCCAGAATTTAAATAATGAATTATAGGAGTGATCTGAAAAATTTGGTCTAATTTCATCAAGTCGCGATTGAGTTTTTGACACGAAACATGAGTTAATTGTTTAACAATCAAAATGGGCATTGAACTGAGCAAATGAGCTCCGAATTGAGTTTCAATTGAAGGGTTATGTTAGTATTATTATTTGTGACTCGTAGGAACAAGAATCATCGAATTCCGAGTTCGTATAATGTAGTTAGAGCCTTTTTAGTGGTAAGAAAAGCTGCTGCAATTTTCTGGGCAATTTCTGTATTTACGTACGTGTGAACAGTGATCGCACTTGCGTAAACGGTATCTGTGTACAGTACCGTGTACATTATACATGAATAGTAGCTATGTACAGTACCCGTGTACAGCACACATGAACATTATCCCATGAACAGTAAATACATGTGAACAGTACCCGAAAATTCTGGGCAGAAAAAGGGCGAACAACCCATTTTGTTTCTCATTTTTCTAAGTTTCAATCTCATATTTGGGGAAATTTTGAGCGAGCATGGAATTCTTGAGGTAAGTCTCTTGTTATCATTGTTAGTCAATATTATTGAACTATCATTGAATATCCCGGCTAGATTACGTATTTTTGAGGTGTAAATTGGGTATTTGGGCCAAGGGATTTGAAAATAAGATTTGATGATCTGGAGGCCGAATTGCTGTCAAATTTTGGTGAAATTTGTATGGTTGGACTCGTGGTTGGATGGGGTTTCATATTTTGTAATATTTGTCGGGTTCCGAGACGTGGGCCCCACGAACGAATTTGGAGTGCAATTTTGAATTTTTTATGGAAAATGTAGAATTTCATATGGAATTAATTCGTATTATTTTTATTAACTGAATCGAATTATTATGGCTAGATTCGAGGTATTTGGAGGTCGATTCGAGGGGCAAAGGCGTCATGGGTTAAAGAAATAGCCGGTTCAAGGTGAGTAATGTTTGTAAATGACATCCTGAGGGTTTGAAACCCCAGATTGGCACACCATAGTGTTGTATTGAGCTGACTTGCACGCTGGATAGCGAGCGTGGGGTAGAGTACCGTTGGGGATTGTGACTTGGTCCGTCCCGATTGATGAAATTACTGCGTATTTGACTGAAACTACTTGTTATCATCATAATTTGGGCTGATTTTCATATTTGGGTTTCGTGCCAATTATTTGAACCCTTCGGGGTTTGTTGTCGATAAATCCTCACTGATTTAATTATATATTTGAACTCAGTCATGTATTTTCCACTATTTTAAAAACTCAGCCAAGTTATTATGCCTTAAACACTCTGAATGATATTACTAAAAATATTTTTAGGCTGAGCATCATGCTTTATTGTTGCCCGAGTGGCTTATGTGATTATGTTGACTGAGTAAGGCCGAGGGCGTGTATTGTGAGGATATTTGGATCGGGCTGCGAGCCGCAGCGGTTACTATATGATACTGTTCTGAGTTATAGATACTGAGCCCGAGGGGTAGATGTCTACTTGTCATTTTGATACTGAGCCGGAGGGGTAAATTTCTACTTGTTATTTTGATATTGATGCCGAGAGCCTGGTTGATTATGTTGATATTGAGTCCGAGAGCTTGATTGATGCCACGAGATGGCTTGATATTGTGCTTGGGCTGTAGGAGCCCCTTCGGAGTCTGTACACACCCCCAGTGAGCGTCGTCAATGATAAATAAATGGATGGCTCGGGCTGCACGCCGCAGTGGGTACCAGAGTGTACCGTCATATGCATTGCATTGCACTCATGGATTTGTTCTTATCTATATTATTAGTCATAATATTTCTGCACTCTTATTTCATTGGCTTTTATGTTACTTCTTGCAATAATTACCTGATATCCTGGCGTTATATGTTAACGGAGTGTTGTGCCTGAGGGGCTGACTTCTGTGCTTGTTTGCACTACTTGTTTTGCATTTATTTGCTTAACTGTTGGAAAAAGACATTTTCAAAAGAGGTTTTAAACTGAGCTAAGATATTTCTAAAGATTTCATAATTTTACTGTTTTTCTCAAAGGGTTTACACTGCTCCTATATAGCATGATGACTTACTTACGTGATTTCTTACTGCTCAGTTGTTATTTACCCTTATTACTCACTGAGTTGGAGTACTCACTTTACTCCCTGCACCTTGTGTGCAGTTGCAGGTATTTATTCACCCAACAACGTGTATAGGCTGTTTGGAGACAGAGTTGTAAGTGCTTAGCAAGGTGACTGCCAGCGTTCGTAACACCGTTTTCTTTCTGTGACATTCATTATTCATGTTCAGTGTATTTCTAGACTTGTAAATGTAAATTTCATCCTTATAGATGCTCGTGACTTGTGACACCCCGGTTAGGGCTGTGTTGGGTTGGATTTCCGTATTTTTATCTATACTTCCGCTATTTGGTGTTATTAAACCATGTTGTACTATAATTGTGTTAAATAATTATTTTAAATGGATGAATTGGGTTGATTGGCTGGCTTTGTCTTCACGAGAGGCGCCATCATGAACAGGTTCGGGATTTGGGTCGTGACATAGATGTACAAATGATAATTCATTCCACGTAACTTTCTCTCAACTATTTATAAAATCTCCCCCTCATGTTAGAAAAACTAACTTGTTTCCTCAACTTTGAGAGCTCATCTTTGTGTGTTATGGTGTTAATCAAAATATATACCGCAAATCAATAATAATAAGATGAAATTATTTGGTTCCTGACCCTGAACCACTTATGAGGGGATAAAATAATATAATTTGGTATATAACGTATATCAAATTGATATAGATAAATTTGTTATGATAAGCAATTATTTAGCTATTAAGTAAAGGCACTTAATAAATCATTTTGCCAAACCAACTATGATGTAAATCAACTTATCAAGATGAACTTCTTGAATAGAAAATCTGGAAATTATGCTCTAAACCAAATTATTGAGCAAGTTACCTCGCAAACACCATGTTGCGGGTTAAAAATTATCGCACATGTAACCATCTCATAGATGAATCTTATGTGGTATACACGGCAGGTGAATGAGCCCATATTCACCTTTGACATTTATAGCATTCATGAGATTCAATCCCAATTTTAATTGGTCTATTAATTAATGAGAACAAGCAATGTAAGAGAATTCGAAAGAACTTTCTAGTTCTTTAATATCTACCCATGTGAATTCTCTTTTATTTTTGCACATCATACTTGAATTAATATGGCTAAACCAATTATGCTAACTGGATAAATTATTAATATTGATAAATTTCATGTTTACACCATAATGGGTGAAATTATGAATAAACTCCAAGTTTATTATGATATAGGTTTTTATATCAATAAATATCCACTTTATTGTGGTATTCTTTTGTTTATGTAGTAAAAATTGGAGAATAAAGCGGGTAGCTTTTCACATACATATTACCCCGCTACAAGTTGTAGTAATAGAAGATATTAAATTTTTCTTTCATTTATAGTCTCACTACAATCAACTGCTTTCGCATATACTTTGGAAATTGAATAAGTTTCTTTGAGACTTACCACAACACAATACCTTATTGGTAATTAATTGTGTTTCTCCAAAATAATATAATTGACTTTTGGAGAGTTCTCAATTAATTTTGTAGTACAACATATTCATCAACACACATATGGTGAATATCTCTTTTAAAGAGAAAGTTATACCATTATGGTTATGGTCAAAATTATATGCAAGATCTGTTTCTTGCATTACCGTTGTCTTTTAATAATCACAATGCCAAGATATTTTGGCATACAATAGGTACGTGACCAATGACCATTTATGCCATAATAATAATATTATTTTCTTATATCATCTCAAACCTCCTTCTAGAGATGAGTAAGGTATATTCACTACCACTAGCACTTTCATATTCTTTGAAGAATGAATATGCATTCATAAATCAGATGTTGTCACCTTCACATCATGAATGGACCATGATCATCTATATGTGCTTTATTAAATCTCATGTCAAATTAATGATGTCACACCTACTTTTTTACACACCTACCCCGAAGGATAAATGTATAAGAAAGTTTTTCCATTTAAAGTGACATTATTCGAAATGGGATTATTTATTTATTTTTAGAGTCGTCACTTGGGATAGGACTGGCTTTTGGTGTCCCAAGTCACCGGTTTAACTTGAATCCCAAATCGAGAAAAATTTTGACTTCCTAGTTGGAGTCTGCGAACCAAAAATTCTATGTAAGGAATTCTGTTGACCCGAAGGAAGGTGTTAGGCACCCTCGGATCCCGTGGTTCTAGCACGGTCGCTTAAATTAGTATAAATGGCTAAAAAATCTAATTTTTTACATGCTCCAACCTATAGTGCAATTTTATAATTATTTACCGCTTTTTAATTATTTTTTACGAAAGTGAACGTCGTTTAAAAATATGTTTTCGGATCACGTCACATGAAATGCACCCGGATCCTCGACACATTCTTATTCAACGTTTTTGGATTTGGATTTGGGTCGCATGAAATGCACACCCGTATTTAAGAAGGTAAGATTATTTAAAACGCGCCTAAAGTGACTAACGTCTTTTTATCTTTGTGGGAGGCCGTGAAATAAACGGCACGCCCCAAGTTCTAAATAATTTTATATAGAAGATTAATGAGGGCCCCGCAATTTTTGAGTTTTGTTCGGCGAGGCTCATCTCATTTATATTTAAAGGTCCACCATAAAGTAACTATGATTTTCTATATTATTTGTCTCTAAAAGACCAATTAATTCACATTTATAAATACAAACCTCGAATTCAAGTCCGAATTCAAACAAAAGGGAGGACCCTTTTAATTTGAACCCACCGCCTAATTCGAAACCCGTATTTATATTTGCGAATTAATGCACCGCATTCCTAATGTAATTTTTAAGCATTTTGGCTTATGACAAATTTGGGCTTACAATTGGCCCAATTCCTATAATATTTTAACAATTCACCTGCGATTTGGGCTCATTATTGAAAGACCTAAGCCTAGGTGGCATCTTTTGCACAAATTTTAGCTATGAAGCTACACACTGATTATCTGGGCCATGTCGCTAAGCCCAGTAATAAATTTAAACTACTGCAAAGTTCAATGGTTGATTAAGGATCATATATGGGATTTAAAAAAAAATGCTGCTACAGACATTTCAAATTGTTTGTTGAATCTTCTGTTTCGTTAGCTAATTAACGTTCAAAAGTGAGTCTGTAACTCAAATTTTAAAGATGTATTTTAAGCTGAACATCTAAGCATACAAAGAGACGTGATTCTTCATTTTTTTATAAATCAAACAATGCTGAAGCTCGTATTTCAATCTAACATCTAAGCTACCAACTAATATATTTATCTATATGAATTATGATCATCATATTTACCATCGCATTGAGACATGAGGCTTGAACAACCAATTTTACCCTAATTAAATCTAATATCGATAAAATGCTGTATTTAGACATGCTGAAATCCAAACAGTTCATAGGAGTTCAAAACAATCTAGATAGTCTAATTACACAATCATCAGGAATCAAACAGTCTACACAGTCCAATTATACATCAAATGCCAACCTATTAGCTAATATAGTCTACCATTGAGACCAGTTTTAAAGTATAATTACACAGTCCATAGTCCAAAACAGTCCTGTCTATTTGCAAATGAAAATCTATCCTAAAAAAAATATAGTAAAATCATTAAAAAAATTAGAAACCACAACAACTTCATTTCATTTTCAGCTGGAGATCTACATGGCAATGAATTTCAGAACATGTACCTGGAATTTGGACAAAGTAAAAGGGAAAATTGAGGTCAGCCTTGGCAACAATAGTCACAGCAGCAAACTGAACCAATTTCAGGATCAAGCTAATATCACAGCACCTACAGGATAATACCAGAGATTTAACAGCAACCAAATAACCCCAAATACACTTGTTTGGCCTCAAATTTTCTAAAACATGAACTAGAACTCAAAATTAATTTCAAACAAAGCAATGTAACAGTATTTTTTGGATTTTTTACTGTATATTTGTATGTTTTTGGATTTTTGAAGAAAATTAAGAGTTAGAATAAAGGTTTATACTATAGGAATTTAGATTTGAACTTCTTTTGGTTTTTTGA
The DNA here is from genome assembly GCA_026770625.1 of Nicotiana glauca. Classification (NCBI taxonomy): domain Eukaryota; kingdom Viridiplantae; phylum Streptophyta; class Magnoliopsida; order Solanales; family Solanaceae; genus Nicotiana; species Nicotiana glauca. The sequence continues at coordinate 54,156 of MU780480.1, read as the reverse complement.
AATTCAAATTTGAGTTTCAGCTATTAAGAAGAGGATTTTTGGGGAAAATTATAAGCTGGAAGGTTTTGGGAATTTTTCAGAGGTTCTAAACTTTTGAAATTTTTCAGAGGGTCTAAAACTTGTTCAAGAAGGCATTGGGGTTGTCTTTTATAGGCAACAAATAGGGCATAAGGTTCTAGATGGCCCTCCCATTTTTCCCTCTCTTTTAATTTCAGATTTCATTTATTAACCCTTCAGTTTCTGACTTGTTTCTCAAGTTACTGCCCTAAGTTTGCTAAAATCTACACTAAAGTCCTATTATAGAAGGCCCTAGGGTGTTCTTTAAGCTACACAATACCTATACTACCCTTACCTTAGTTTTGAATTTACCATTCTTAACAAAACTGCCCTTTTCTATGCCCAAACTACCCTTAAAATCCCCCTGAAATTACTAATTCTAATTAAACTCTCGCAGCTATAACCAATCAACTATACTAACTTAAACTAACCAAGACTAATTAATTGAAATTGAACCCAACATCAATGAATGCTGAACCTGAAGAACAATTGAAACTGGACCTAATACTCAAACAAAACTTAAACAAAACTTAAACAAGATTAAAACTAAAATTTAACAAGAAATAAATACTTATCAGAATTGCTAAAACCAAGCAAAACAAAAGAAAATTCAATTAAACTAATAATTTGAACTAATCGGAATTAAACTAATTCTTAACAATTGAACTAACAATTAAACATTTACACTAATCAACTTAGAATCGAACAGAGATGGACATTATCCTAAGATAACCTAAACATTTAGCTAAAACTGACAGGGTAGAAAAATATCGAAATTAAGCTAACAATTGAAATTACTCAGAGGTTAGAACTACACTTAATTAAACAGATAAATCACGAATCACAGAAAAACTAAAACAAAATGAGAAGGGGACTTACTGAAATCCGGACTTCAATGCTTAATGGATTTCTGGAATTGGACTCTAATTAATATTATAGGTTGGTCTTGTCAAAAATGAACATATGACATTAACCAAAATCCCCAGAATTAATGAAGCTCCAGACAGGCAAAAAAATCAAAAACCCTAGATGTGAAATTGGAGCTTAATCGGATGAGATTTGAGAGCTTTTGGCCTGAGATTCAAGGTGAGGGGGTTATGGGGACTACGGGGAATCAATTTGGGACTGTTTGGACCAACTAGGGTTTTGGGGTCGGATTTTCAAATTAAGATTCGAAGTCTTTGGTGATGATTCGAAGAAAACTGTTGGTGGATTTGGAATGAGGGAAGCAAGGAGAACCGGTGGTGTAATTTTGGGATGGTTTGGATGAGTTTGTGTTTTTTTGGCCGAAATTTGATTGAAGATTCGAAAGTTTTGGTTTGGAATTGAAGAAAACTAAGGCCAGATATGAAGAGAGGAGGCAAAGATGCACCTGTGTGTGATTTTGGGAGGATTTGGAGCTTCGCCGCAGCCGGTGGACGGCGGAGGTGGGGTGGGGCAATGGTGGGGTTAGGGTGGTCGCCGGCGTTATAGGGAGGGGGGTTGGTACGAGGAAGAGAGGGGTCTGGTCCAGGGTTTTGGGCTAATTTTGGACATTTTTATGTAAATGTGAGGATCAATCGTGGCCATTGGATTGGGGAGATGAATGGTCCAGATCTGTTGACATCAAAACGACGTCGTTTAGGGGCATCTCTGGACCGGATCAAGGACTGGGTCGGGATTGATTTGGGCCAAAGGGCTGGGCGGAAGCAAATTTGATTGGATAAAATATCATGGTATAGCCTGTTTTCACACTGGTCAATCAAAAATAGCCAGCATTTACCAAGTCAATGAAAAATAGCCACTATTTTGCTGCAACAGGGACTGGTCCCGTATAATTTACGGGAGTTCTAGTGCATTTGTGTACGAACTCCTGCATATTATGCTGGACCGGTATACTTTGCTAACTCCTGTAAAATTTACGGGAGACAGGAGCACCAGTGCTCCAAACTCCAGTATATTATACTGGATATTTATACTTGCTGGAACTCCCGTAAAATATGCGGGAGTTCCAGCATAGTTATCCTAGAACTCCCGCAAATTATGCGGGAGTTCAAGCATACTTATGCTGGAACTCCCGTAAAATATGCGGGAGTTCCAGCATAATTATGCTTGAACTCCCGTAGAATTTGCGGGAGTTCCAGCATAGTTATCCTAGAACTCCCGCAAATTATGCGGGAGTTCAAGCATACTTATGCTGGAACTCCCGTAAAATTTGCGGGCGTATTTTTCGGATTTTGAACAGTGTTTTGGTCAGATTTCTCTTTACATAAAAAGTGGCTAAATTTCGATGACTTTTGAAACTTGGTTATTTTTCAACGACCAGTGGTAAATCTGGCTATTTTTAAATTTCTCACATTGGATTGGGGTCGTTTGGGCCTAAACCAAGATTGGCCCAATTTACATAGCCTAATTCCTTTTATTAATTTATTTCTTCATTTGTTTTCCTTTTATTTAATTGTTTATCATCATTATTTTTTTTTTGAATTTTCTGATTTTATGTAATATGTAAAATAAAAGACCCAAATCAGAATCTAAAATGATGATAATTAATTTCTAAAATTAACTAATTCCAAATTTAAAAGAAAACTAAACCAAAAAAATTAAAATGTAGAAATTAAAATTGTGAAAAGACTATTTTTGTTATTTTTCTCTTGTTTTAGTAATATTAATTGAAAAAAATCTAAAAATCGAATTTTAAATGCAAGTGTACTATTTTTGTGTATTTTTATGAATTATAGCAACTAAAAATGTACACAAAAAATGCAGACAAATCAAGCAATTAATTCCTAAAAATTCAAATAATAAAAGAGAAATTCTAATTCTAATGAGTTTATAGGAGTAAATTAAGCGTGGCAAAAATCACGTGCTCACCAGCTGCCCCTCTTTGCTCGAAGACACGAAGGGTTTTCGGGAAAAGATAAATGAGCACTATGAAGGATTTTTTCCTGCTCAGCACTCCATGAGAAGCATTTTGAAAACCGTCTGACCGAACCTTGCTTCAAAGGTTGCCTACATATCCTTGGCTATAGAGGAATCAGGTCAGTATAGTTCTGGAAGGTTTGGTAGCTGGGAATACCAGGAGCTGTGATTGTCACTGTTGTTGTTGCTGCTACTGCTTGCTGACCTCCTTATTATACCAAAAGGAAAATCAAAGCTAAACTAGCTATGCCTATCAACTATGAGTTACAAGATTCCTATCTATAATTCTTCTTGAAACTTGATCTTGAGTCTTAGCTGATTTTGATGTGGACTTCGATCTGAATCTTGATGCTTGCAAGTTGTAGGTGTTTTCTTCTTCATGCAGCATTGGGTCAAGACAGGATCAGCGGAGCTTGTGACTCCGATCAGATTTTGAGAAATCCGCGCCCTCGCTTGCTTCACATTTAAATTCATTTCTTTTTGTTCTTTTTTTTTCTTTTCTTGATTCTAGCTTGAGACTTATTACATTGGTCATCTCACACCTTGTGTCTTGAGATAGACCTGCTTAAGATACCAAAACAAACAAACGAATGAAATTTTCTGCCCCAGTTTTCACTAGAAAAATTTCGTGAGTTAGTTGTGACACATATCTAAGCAATTAAATCGGGATTGTGTATCTCTATGAATGAATCCAGGTTATGCTAGAAGATGACCGGGTTATGCCAGAAAAAGAAAAGGGTCTCGGGTTATGCCGGGACTTGGGAAGAAATATCTCCTTGGGTTAAGCCAGGGAGATCCCCGGGTTATGCCGGGATTTGGAAAAAACAACACTCCTTGGGTTATGTCGGGGAGATCCACGGGTAATACCAGAATTTGGAAGGAAAAATCTCCTTGGGATATGCCGGGATTTAGAAAGGAAATGCTCTTTGGGTTATGCCAGGGAGATCTACAGGTTATCCGGGATTCTGAAAGAAAAAGCTCCTTGGGTTATGCCAGGGAGATCCTCGGTTTTTTTTGGCCGGGATTTGGACAGAAAAAGCTCCTTGGGTTGTGCCAGGGAGATCCTCGGGTTATGCCGGGATTTGGAAAGAAAATGCTCCTTGGGTTATGCTAGGGATATCCTCGATTTTTTGGCCACGATTTGAAAAGAAAAAGCTCCTTAGGTTATGCCAGGGAGATCCTCGGGTTATGTCGGGATTTGGAAAGAAAATGCTCATTTGGTTATGCTAGGGAGGTCCTCGGGTTATGCCGGGATTTGGAAAGAAAACGCTCCTTGGGTTATGCTAGGGAGATCCATGGGTTATGCCGGGATTTGGAAAGAAAACTCTCCTTGGGTTATGCCACGGAGATCCTCGATTTTTTTGGCCGGGATTTGGACAGAAAAAGCTCCTTGGGTTGTGCCAGGGAGATCCTCGGGTCATGCCGGGATTTGGAAAGAAAACGCTCCTTGGGTTATACCAGGGAGATCCTCGGTTTTTTGGCCGAGATTTGGAAAGAAAAAGCTCCTTAGGTTATGCCAGGGAGATCCTCGGGTTATGCCGGTATTTGGAAAGAAAACGCTCCTTTGGTTATGCTAGGGAGGTCCACGGATTATGTCGGGATTTGGAAAGAAAAAGCTCCTTGGGTTATGTTAGGGAGATCCTCGGGTTATGCCGGGATTTGGAAAGAAAAGGCTCCTTGGGGTATGCCAGGGAGATCCTCGGGTTATACCGGGATTTGGAGAGAAAAGGCTCCTTGGGGTATGCCAGGGAGATCCACGGGTTATGCCGGGATAAAAGAAGATGGTCCTTAGGTTATGCCAGGGAGGTCCACGGGTTATGCTGGGATAAAAGAAAATGGTCCTTGGGTTATGCAAGGGAGGTCCACGGGTTATGCCGGGATAAAAGAAAATGGTCCTTGGGTTATGCCAGGGAGGTCCACGGGTTATGCCGCGATAAAAGAAAAGGGTCCTTGCGTTATGCAAGGGAGGTCCACGGGTTATGCCGGGATAAAAGAAAAAGGGTCCTTGGGTTACGCCAGGGAGGTCCACGGGTTATACCGGGATAAAAGAAAAGGGTCCTTGGATTATGCAAGGGAGGTCCACGGGTTATGCCGGGATAAAAGAAAATAGTCCTTGGGTTATGCCAGGGAGGTCCACGGGTTATGCCGGGATAAAAGAAAATGGTCCTTGGGTTATGCCAGGGAGGTCCATGGGTTATGCCGGGATAAAAGAAAAGGGTCATTGGGTTATGCCAGGGAGGTCCACTGGTTATGCCGGGATAAAAGAAAAAGGGTCCTTGGGTTATGCAAGGGAGGTCCACGGGTTATGCCGGGATTTGGAAAGAAAAACGCTCATTGGGTTATGCCAGGGAGGTCCACGGGTTATGCCGGGATTTAAAAAGAAAAGGCTCGTTGGGTTATGCCAGGGAGGTCCACGGGTTATGCCGGGATTTGGAAAGAAAAAGCTCCTCGGTTTTTGGCCAGGAGATCCTCAGTTTTTGGCCGGGATTTGGAAAGAAAATGCTCCTCGGTTTTTTGGCCGGGATTTGGAAAGAAAAAGCTCCTATACTACTATGATTTGTTTTTCTTTTGGGATTTTCATTTTCATTTTCTTTTCTTCTTTTCTTCTTCTTTTTATATTTTCCTTTTTCTTTAGCAAAACGCATGAAAGAATCTTGGGGAAACTTCCTTTTTGGTTGTTTTCCTGCTGCAAAGCTGTTTCTGCGCTTGCGCATTTCATTTCTTTTGGGCTGCACCTGCTTCTTGCACGGTTGCTCTGAATAAGACCTGTTTTCAACAAAGAACAATTTGTTAGTTTGAAACGGTGGTTGGTTTTGTGGCCTTGATCATC